>JADBJO010009544.1:18061-33061 GCA_016801955.1 Conus betulinus | reverse complement strand
TGTTGTTGTTCATTCTGCAAATGCCAGCATGGACACCCCCCGAACACCCCCCCCCCCCCCCCCCTCCGCACTCTCCCCGTATTTCCTGCTCCTTTGACATTCTTTCCATTCACTCACTTCCCCCTCTCCCCTCCCCTCCCCTCCCCCCCCCGCCCTCCCCTTCTCACCTTTGCTTGTCTTTTCGCCCTTCTTCTTTGCTTCCTGTCTGTTCGTCTTCGTGTTTTCTTTCTGTTCTTCCTTCTTCTACTGCCGCCATGACGACGTCTTCAGCATAATCAGTAAACACACACACACACACACACACACACACACACACACACACACACACACACACACACACACACACATGTTCGCGCGCGTGCACGTGCGCGTGAACACACACACATACACACACACACACACACACACACACACAACATGGATTGCTAATGACTAGAGCTCTCTCTCTCTCTCTCTCTCTCTCTCTCTCTCTCTGTGTGTGTGTGTGTGTGTGTGTGTGTGTGTGTGTGTGTGTGTGTGTGTGCGTATGCGCGCGCGCACGTCCGCGCGCGCGCGCCCGCGCGTGTGTATGTGTAAATAGAAATGTCTGTGTGCATGCGTGTATATGCATGCGCGCGTATATCTATCTCTATATGTATGTATGTATGTATATAGATAGATACAGACAGACAGAGAGAGAGAGAGAGAGAGAGAGAGAGAGAGAGAGAGAGAGAGAGAGAGAGAGAGAGTAATGTTTACAAATAGAAGATATACAAATGAAAAACGAAGACAGACAGGCAGACAGACAGAGACAGACTGGTATTTAAAAATCAAAGATATACAAATGAATAACAAAGACGAGGTTCATTTCTAGTCACTAATTCAGCCTATTTCCAATTAAAATCTACTTCACCTTCAAAAAAAAATTATGCACAAGCAGAAATATTATCTTAAAGGGTCAAAGGTCAAACACGAAATCTTTTCGAATAAAGTTCAGTCATTTTTTTTCTCTCTCCCCATGCTCCAAATATAGCAACATCCTCTGCTTGGTGGCAGACCTGTCGGAAATGATCACTCCCACATGGCTGAGTAAATAAATAATCCCTGTAACAAGTTTGTTTTTTTTTGCTGAGAGTCGAGTTGCCTCCGAGTGGCTAGACTATACATGATACTTTTCTACAGGTCAGATTTCTGAGTTACAGCAAACGTCAAGTAGTAAGAAGGTTTGAACAGATGAAAATTGCTCTGGCTCTGTGAGAAAAAAAAAAAGTGTTTGAATATGAAAAAGATCATTTGCTCCTGGAATTTAAGGGGCGGTCTATTAGTTCAATGTCATATGTCAGCAAAAATAGCAGAATGATGCACGACTTGTGTGGACTTCTTATGCTTCTACGTCGTTGGTGGGGCACAAGGATTTTGGAGTGAAAAATCTGGCAGACGAAGAGAAAGGAAGTGTCACGTGGTTTGTGCTTGCATAGAAAACGAAACGGACATGGGACCTGCCTCAGAGTCAGGTATGGTGTGGGTCAAGGGCTGGACTGTGCGATGAATATATTCTGGAACTGGCTAATCTTCTGACAAAAGCCAGGTGCAACTTTAAGTATAGCATTTGGGCCTAACTGTGACCGTGGATTTAGACTTTTATTTGGAACAAGTAGATGCCAACAGTGTTTATCTCCCCTTTGCTGGGCAGTTTATCAGTTCGTTTATCTCCCCCTTGCTGGGCAATTTATCAGTTCGTTTATGTCCCCCCTTGCTGGGCGATGTATCAGTTCGTTTATCTCCCCCTTGCTGGGCAATTTACCAGTTCGTTTATTTCCCCTTGCTGGGCAATTTACCAGTTCGTTTATCTCTCCTTGCTGTGCAGTTGATCAGTACGTTTATCTCCCTTGGCACTTGCATGTGGAGCCATGTATCCCTGTTGATGTCCATGCTGACTTCCCCTCCCGCACCTTTGCCCCTCTCCATTCATTTCTCCTTAAAACACTCTCCTCCTCCCCGTTCACCTACCTTCACTGCTCTTTTCACCCTCCTCCGCCTCTTTGTTTTCTTTCCATCTTTCTTTGTCCTCGTTGTTTATTCCGTCTCCCTCCCTGTCCGTCTCTCGCTGCGAGGTCTGTACACACACACACACACACACACACACACACACACACACACACACACACACACACACATACACACACACATACACACACACATACACACACACACACGCGCGCACACGAACACACACACACACATATGCACACGTGTGGGTGCGTGCACGCACACACACACACACACACACACACACACCACACACACACACACACACACACACTCATACACATGTACACACATGAACACATAATTTCAAACATGCAATAATACACGATCTCTTCTCTCTGTCTGTCTCTGCCTCTCTCTCAAGCACACACACACACCACACACACACACACACACACACACACACACACACACACACACACACACACTCGCACACACACAAACACACACACACACACACACACACACACACACACACTCGCGCACACACACACACACACACACACACACACACACACACACACACACACACACACACACACACACACACAACCACGCACGGACTCCAGTCTACCCATGTAACCGTGTTGATGCTGATGTTGACACCCCTTCGCATCCCTAGTCTCCTTCCATCTACTCATCTTCCACACTCTGCTCTTCTCAAGTTACCTACCTTCACTGCTGTAGGACTCAAAAATGCACATACATAGCATTCATTATAAGTTACAACAATATAAGTGAAAACAGAAGAAAAAATATACATACACACATACATGTATACATACATAAATCAAAAACAGTGGACTTATTATGCAAATGGTAAACAATTAGATTGACAATTCAATTACATATAGTTACATGAAAACTTTTTTTTTGACCCTGGCCAACTCAGTTACATCAGATAGAAGCAAATGAAGGTGGGACTATACTATGCTTAGAGAGACTAAATGACTTATAGATGTCTACTTTGGGCCTGAAACATGTCACACGAAAACCACCAAAGTTTTCTTCTTTTTTTTTTATTAACAAAAATCAAATACCTATAAATTCAGTGTTGTTGCTTTTTGTTGCTAAAATCAACTAAAAAAAAAGCTTGAGAAGGAGTCCACTTGGCAACAAAATCATTATAGACCCTATTTTGGCGCACTATGTACTCTTCAATACTGTATCTGTATTTTAACTTATTAACAAAAACTTGTACAGTGGGCATATTTCCATTTGATTTACAGTGGTACATGTATTCTTTAGCAGATATCAAAATGAAATAAAAGATCTGATCAATGTTTAAATTTTTATCGGAACCACGGATAACCAGTGGTTCTGTAATTTGTAAATTTGACACATTGTGACATTTTTCATTCATTGCATACATTAAAGCATTCCAAAAGTCTTTAACAACTCCACAGTGCCAGAACATATGAGTGATACTGTCCTTTGTGGCGTGACGAAAACTACATAATTCACTGTTCAGTACACCAATGTTTTTAAAAATACAATTTGTCCCGAGACACCTGTATACTACTCTAAGCTGAAACCGCTTCAGTTTTACATCAAATATCTTGTGAAGATATAAGAAGCATGTATCCCAGTCATTTTCAATATTCAATTTTTGGTCCCACCTTTCGCAGCATTTTGGCCGTGTGTTATCATCAATAAGTGTATCATTGTATGATTTTGACCCTTTAAATACTGATGTTAGCTTTTTCAAACAAACAGATATTTTCATTAATTTATCGATATGAACTGCTACTTTAGTATGTTGTATATATTCAGTTATGGCTTTCTTACACCCAGAAAAGATATTAAAATCTATATGGACATTGTATTTCTCTTTGAAATCTTCATATGGAAATAAACTTCCATTTTGAAGCAGAAAATCTGCAAAATTATGTATTCCTTTACTATTCCATGCTTTACATGGTTACGGGGGCAGTTTATCAGTTTCGTTTGTCTCTCCTTGCTGTGCAGTTTATCAGTACATTTATCTCTCCTTGCTGTGCAGTTTATCAGTTCGTTTATCTCCCCTTGCTGTGCAGTTTTATCAGTTCGTTTATTTCCCCTTGCTGGGCAATTTACCAGTTCGTTTATCTCCCCTTGCTGTGCAGTTGATCAGTACGTTTATCTCTCCTTGGCACTTGCATGTGGAGCCATGTATCCCTGTTGATGTCCATGCTGACTTCCCTTCCCGCACCTTCGCCCCTCTCCATTCATTTCTCCTTAAAACACTCTCCTCCTCCCCGTTCACCTACCTTCACTGCTCTTTTCACCCTCCTCCGCCTCTTTGTTTTCTTTCCATCTTTCTTTGTCCTCGTTGTTTATTCCGTCTCCCTCCTGTCCGTCTCTCGCTGCGAGGTCTGTACACACACACACACACACACACACACACACACACACACACACACACACACACACGCGCGCGCGCGCGCGCACGCGCGCACAAACACACCCACGCACACATATGTACACGTGCGGGTGCGTGCATGCGCACACACACATAGTCATACACATGTACACACACACGAACACACAATTTCAAACATGCAATAATACACGATCTCTTCTCTCTGTCTCTGCTCTCTCTCAAGCACACACACACACACACACACACACACACACACACACACACACACACTTGCACACACACACACACACACACACACACACACACACACACACACACACACACACACACACACACACACACACACTTGCACACACACACACACACACTTGCACACACACACACACACACACACACACACACACACACACACACACACACACACACACACACACACACACACAACCACGCACGGACTCCAGTCTACCCATGTAACCGTGTTGATGCTGATGTTGACACCCCTTCCCATCCCTTGTCACCTTCCATCTACTCATCTTCCACACTCTGCTCTTCTCAAGTTACCTACCTTCACTGCTGTTTCCTCCGTCCGTCCCCTCTTCGTTTTCTTTCCATCTTTCTTTGTCTTCGTTGTTTCTTTCGTCTGCCCCCCCCCCGACTCTCGCTGTGACCACATCTTCTGTGACCTCTGTGTACACACACACACACACACACACACACACCGCGCACACACACACAATTATCTAGATATCATCATCATCATCATCATCATCATCATCACCATCAACACGCTTAACTCTCACATTAGCGTGGTGGCACGGGCACAAACTGTTCACGGCATCTAATAAGCTACAGCACTGTATAAAAATGCAGCGCAGCCGCACAGAGTGAATTGATGAACACTGAATACCGACACCATCCTTCTTCATCCTCTTTCTCCTTTACGTGATACACGATGTTCATCTCATTTTTTTTTCTTTACGTTCCACAATTTTCCCCCCATGATTCTCCTGTACCTTTTCCATTCTTTGCTCTTCTTCGGCATCGATTACTGCCCTCTACTCTTTACCTTTCTCGTTCTTCACCCTCTCTGTTCTTGTCTTTCTCGGTCAATGGGGTCAGTGGGATATTGACGCCTTACTGGCCAGAGGTTCTTAAGGACAGGATATCTTGCAGACTGAAGTCTGCATATTTTGTGGCAGTTGTGTGTCGTTGGCAATAGTGGGTCTGGTTCGTGGGGAGGTGGGGGGGGGGGGGGGGGGGGGGGGGGGGGGGGGGGGGGAGGGGGGTGGGGGGGGGAGGGGGGGAGACGTCGTCTGTCGCTCTCTCTCAGCTCTGGTTCTCGAGAACTTGGGTTCACATTCAAGTGTTGGTCGGCCGACGATGGGCGTCGGTATTCTTCGCCTCTTTCCTCCTCAAAAGGCCTGTCTTCAGGGCCACCAGGCGGCCTTCTTCATGCTCGGGTGGCGATGGTCCTGTGCCGCGTGAGGCTGCCTCAAGGAGGGAGCAGGACGAAAGTCGCTGGAGCGCTGCACGAGTCACTTCCATGGTCCACGCAGACTACAGCGGAGAGGGGTAATTTTTTTCATCCCTACCCGTGAGAGGATGGTCCCATGCCCGGCCCCAAAGCATGGCGTCCTAGGCCGCGATATTTGTGGTCTGAGAGCGCTTTATCGCCGATCATTCCACTTCTCCAGGAGTCGTCCCCCGGCGACACCGGCTAGACCCGTCGTCGCCCATATGGCTGGAAGGTTCGCTGCGCCGCCTGACACTGGCTTCTCACATCGGTGTATTGCAAAGGAGAGCTGCCACCTCCCCCCCCTTGGTGTTCGCTGCTATGCCAGGGAAACTGTTTGTCTTTCCCCTTTCTTGTCTGCTTAAAAAAACAATATAGTATCGTCTCCCTGTTCCCATTAAGGGTTCTCCAAGGATTTATCTATTCCTTTATCTTTTCTCCTTAGGTTCTCCGGCCTTTTCGGGTAAGTACCCATACCTTTTCCTGTTCTGTTCTTTAACATCTCCATTCCCTTCTCGCCTTGTAATTATTTACCTTTTATTTTACCTTCACTGTTTTTTTTTCTCCTTTTTTTGTCTGTTGTGTTTTACTTTCCCTCTTCATTTTGTAAAAGTCTTTTTTTTTTTTTTTTTTTTTTTTTTTTCTCTGTTTCCACTTTGCCGTTGGACGGACGTGGTGGCGCCCTCCGGAGGGACAGCTCACTTACGCCGGCCCCGCGACTTTGCAATTATGGTCGTCAGCAGGTGGTTTAGTAGGTAGTGTCCTGCACATGTTGAATCAGAATATTGAACACTATCGAAGTGACTCGACAGCAGGACAGTGTCTCCTCCTGTGGGTTGCCTCTTGACGACTCGACATTGACTGCTCCCTGTGGATTGCTGGCGCGGGACGGCCGGGGCTGTGGCTGTGGACGAGGGTTCGAAATAAGCGGCGTGGATGCAGTGCCGCTGAGGTGGCACAGAATACGGGACAGAAATAGAAAAAAAAAAATCCAGCTGGGAGCAATCCTGCACCAGCCTTGGAAACTGCGCTGTCTCCACATAGACTGCAGGCTCGCGAACAGGGCATTCCATTGAGACGTCAAGGCACATAACTGCTGTTTAGTGCTGTTTAGCAAATGCCATTGTGTAATGACCACTAGATGTAACACGACAGAACCTTCACGGGAGCGTTCCCATCGTGCACCAGCCCTTATTTCACGACCGCAAGTTTGTGATTTCTTTTCGTTAAAAGTACAGGTCATCAGAAAACATCTTAATGCAGTGTAAATGTCAGATAACACTAACAAATGAATCCGACCCCCCAAAAAAAAACGACAGAAACGAGCTGTCTTTCAAAGGGGGTTATCAAGCGGGGTTTGAGTCGAGACCCACTATTCAAAATTACACTCAGTTAATTCCGTTGGTGGATCTCGCGCTTGTGGTTGGAGACGAAAAGGAAAAAGGAATGGAAATCGAAATTTAAAATGTGAGAAGAAAGACAGAGAAAGAGAAAAGACATACAAAAGAAACAAAAATGTCAATAGCAAGAGAGAAAAGAGGGAAATTCAACTCCAAAACAGATGTCTTCGCCTGTTGCGGTTTCAGACGAGAGAGAGAGAGAGAGAGAGAGAGAGAGAGAGAGAGAGAGAGAGAGAGAGAGAGAGAGAGAGGAGAGAGAGAGAGAGGAGAGAGAGTAACTTAGAAGATAACACCAACACACAAATGTCTGCTATTGGGATGTCAGACGAACGAACAACAAGTAACGTAAAAAAACTCGTCACCATCACACATGCAGCTACCTTTGCTTGTTTGTTCGATATCAAACAACAAGAAAGAAGCAAACTAAGAAAACCCTCAACAAAGTTTCAGATGCTTAGCTTTGCCCGTAGTGAGGTCAGACGATGAAACAGAATCAAACATGGAAGCACTAAAACCAATGCACGGATACATGCTGTTGCTTACTGAGCCGTCAGGAGACAAAAGAGCGGCAACTTTGACAAGGGAACACCAAAACATAGGTGTGTTCTGTCCCTTGTCCTGTCAGACAACAAAACTACAGCCAACTTGAACACGCGAAGCCATCAGGCTGATGTCGATCCTCCTGTTGTGTGATATCACACGACGAAACAGCTCACCCAGCAACACGAAACCAACAACCAACACAACACACACACACACACACACACACACACACACACACACACACACACACACACACACACACACACACACACACACACACACAGACAAGAGAGAGAGAGAGAGAGAGAGAGAGAGAGAGGAGAGAGAGAGAGAGAGAGAGAGAGAGAGAGAGAGAGAGAGAAGAATGACTCGGCTAGTGTGAGGTTATACGACAACACAGAAGATGAATTTTAAAAATTAAAATCGCAGCAACAAAAACATGTCGTTTATTACCTTTATTTGATCTGGCGTCAGACGAGGAAAGAGGAATAACTTGGGAAACAGGAAGCAAATTTTGAAGCGTGACGGGCGTGTATGAAAACATAAACAGCACTATCAGCACCGTACCAACTATCAGTGAAAAGATGGGAATACCTGAAACAGTGGATAATATGGGAACGAAAGATGCGTACCCATACATTCCTCAACTCTCTCTCTCTCTCTCTCTCTCTCTCTCTCTCTCTCTCTCTCTCTCTCTCTCTCTCTATTTTCTCTTTGACTGTCTGTCTGTCTGTCTGTCTCTCTCTCTGTGATGCAAACAAGCATGTCTTTGCTTATCTGTTACCCTTGGAAATAACGATTACCAATCATTGATTTTCGGTCAGTCTGCCTGTCTGTCTGTCTGTCTCTCGACCGGATGAAAAAAAAGTATATATCTACTTATCTGTTACCATTGGAAATAAAGATTATCATTTAATAATTCTCGGTCAGTCTGTCTGTCTGTCTGTCTGTCTCCTCTCCCTCCCTCCCTCTCTCCCTCTCTCTCTCTCTCTCTCTTTCGACCGGATGAAAAAGTGCATGTATTTGCTTATCTGTTACTCTTGAAAATAAAGATTATCAATCAATGATTCTCTATCTATCCGTCTGTTGGTCTGTCTGTCTGTCTGTCTGTCTGTCTGTCTCTGTCTGTCTGTCTCTCTCTCTCTCTGTCTCTCTCTCTCTCTCTCTCTGTCTCTCTCTCTGTGTGTCTCTCTGAACTACAGGCACAACGTTAATCATTGTAACTTTTGAACGAATCTCGTAACATTGTCCCAGTTACTATCTTCAACTTGGCTTTGCGTGTTTACAAATGAACCTCAAAAGACACTACGTGTTGTGATGTTTTGGTGTTTTCAAAGTTCAAATCACATCGGTGTTCTTTTTCTTATATGCATTTAAAGAATCATACCTGGTGATCTGCACTGTATGATGTGACACACCATTTGTTAGTGACGCTTTGGCCGTTGAATAAATATTTGCTTTCGCTCTCGCTCTCGCTCTTGCTCCATCCCTCCCTGTCTCTCTCCCACTCCCCCCCCCAAAAATACACACACACACACACACACACACACACACACACACACTCTCTCTCTCTCTCTCTCTCTCTCTCTCTCTCTCTCTCTCTCTCTCATGCTGAATCACACACTCACGGACACATATACACACAAACAAGCACAACAACACACACATGCGCAAATGCACTCACGTACACAGACACACATACAGACACAGACACACATACACACACATACACACAGACAGACAGACACACACACACACACACACACACACACACACACACACACACACACACACATACACACACACACACACACAGAGGTTTAACTAAAAAAGGTTTTAAAAGGTTGAACTAAAACAGTGGGTTTACTTCAAAGAACCCCATTTTCGGAGTGTTCGACCAGGCTATAAACCCACTTTGTACGTCGGAAAGCACACACACACACACACACACACACACACACACACACACACACACACACACACACACAAACCTGTGTCATTTTTATACTTACTTCCTCTATTGACTCACAAAGTTTACATCAGTGTCTGTCACTTTCATACCTAAAATACGTTAAACTCAAAAACTGTACACATGTCTGTCACCTTTGTATTTATATCGTCTGTTGACCCCACTAACTGTACATAATACTTGCCACTTTACCACTTATATCTTTTAACTGTACACTTGTGTCTGTCGCTTGTTTACATGTATACAACCTGTTAAACCACTAGCTATACACCTGTGTGTATCACTTTTATACTTACAATATCTGTAAACAAGTAGGGTAACTTTTGCTCCCATAAAGAAAACCTAAACACAGAGTAACTTTTATTCAAGACTGGCACAGCCTTTTAAACACACAGAATATAATTGACTTATTCACAAATACAGGGTATGATCGAACAATCTTTGAGAACAGAGACAGCCATCTGGACTGACTTTAATTGGTGTTGCTTTTGCTAAGGAGGTCTTCAGCCTCTCGTTGACCGTGGCTGTCTGGATGGCTTGGCCTGGAAGACTAAGTATAGGCCGAGGAGACAGCCCTGGGAGTGTGGAGCCATGGTTGGTGTTGTCTTTGTTGAGGTGGACTTGAGATTTTAGAGAGGGTAAATATCCTCAGGTGAGTGATTGCAGGATTTTGCCCCAGGTACAGAGTCTGAATGGTCTGTTTCATCTCCACTCCTCCAGACCCAGCCACTTACATTCGGTCGGTCGGCCCATTGGTTGTCGGGCCCCTGGGGGATTGGATGTCTGTTCAAGAACTCAGGCCACAGAGGAATTTCTCGAAAGATCTCGCTGAAAGGGGCTGGAAGGCCTATATACTCCCAGCGTTCTGGCTCTGAGATCATTTCTTCACTGAGCAGAGTGGGGTGAAGGCTGTGACGCTGGTTCTGTTATTCGGGTGTTTGTAAATGTAAAGGTATGTTGATGGCTTTTGCCTTTGGTTTGGCTATGTTTTACCTAGAATTATATTGTTGATCCTGCCGTTCGCACCGGAGATCCCTTGGTTAATGTTATGATTATGATATGATTATGTTACTGATTGCAAAGATATGTATAATCTCCTACCGTTCGCAATAGGGAGGCCTTTTGTGCTTTTTTTTGTTATAAATCCTGCACCTTAATTTTGGCAATGTCTATGTGCTGAAGGGACAATATTATGGTATTCTTTGAAGCTAAGACCTATTGTTTTAATGCATGATTTCACAATTCCATTATGAACGTTTGATACTTGTCTTGACTTACTTTGAATGATGTTTTTCTGTATATGTTTTTTTTTATATATATATATGATATCCCATGCTCATGATTATTATTGTTTATGTTTTAATAGGTCGGTGTGATTGGTTCGATCCAACTATGATTTGAAATAAAAGAGAGATGAAACCAACGATCTGGTGTTGGTGTGGAAGATGGCGTGCCCACTCACTCTCTTCCCCGTCTCGCATTACCCAACCTCCTTCCCTGTTCCCTCCTTATCCACTTTACAATAGTACCCCGTGCGTGTCGTTACTGTCATACTTCATACTTACATCGTCTTCGTATCCAGTGTATCATACTTCTGTGTGTAATTTCCTGAAATCAGACAATAAAATTTAAAAAACCATTACATACTTTAGGGATCAAACGTATCTCAGGGATCAAACGTATATCTGTTGTTTACAAACTTACAAGAACACACACACACACACACACACACACACACACACACACACACACACACACACACACACACACACACACACACACAACAAACAAACAAACAAACAAAAAAAAAAAAATTCTGCCGGACGAAAGGGATGAACAAACTACATGACAAAAACACATACGTTTTGACCTTTTTGGCCTTCTTCGGGCAAGACGAACAACATTCAGGACAATGAAAATGAAAAAACGAGCAATCACTTATCTTCTCAAACTGGGCGCAAAATGGACGTTGAATGGAGATGACGCAGCTACTAAGGAGACAATGCGAGTTAAAATAGTAACGATAAGAATAATAATGATAATCATAGCATCGAGACATAGAACATTTTATAAGCTTTGACGTGGTAATCTGTGGTCCTTCATATGAAGTAAATTCAGCCTACAACGGATGCATTGTACTGCTGAAACTATATGCATGGGGAATCTATTCGTCTCACCATAAAAGTCTTTAGGCGTTCGCCTGTCCACACCCAAGAACCTTTTTATGCGAATAGGTGCACAGATTCACAGTATACAGCAGTGCCATCTAACCCCCACAATTCAGACCCTACTGTACAACTGGCTGAACCTGACTATCAAACGACTTGAGAAATACATGAAAAGGGTCTATTATTGAGGACATACAATTTTTGATAATACAGAGTAACGCGTTTTTTTGCTCTGCAAGATCCTTACACGCACTAGCAAAACTTAGACGTGTAGAGAAAAAATATACTCAAATACTTATAAGCATGCATAACAGGCATTGATTCATCACCATAGAACCACCTCTCACTTTTACTTAAATAACCACCCTTACGAAATACAATGATGTTATTTTTGGACAAATTAACCCTCAGTTTGAAAAAAAGCAGCTGCGCATTGTAAACTATTCAATTGAGTCTGTAAACCAATTACAGTTTCCGATATCAAAACCACATTATCTGCTAATAAAAGAATAATCACTTCAAAAGCACCCAGTGCCAGCAAAGCTGACAGTCTTCCGTTGTTGATCATTTAAATGGCTAATTCATTGATTCAGAGCGAAAAATAGAACAGGACTGCAAGCATCGCCTTGCCTAACCCCAGCTGTACAGCTAATAAAATCTGCCAGTTTGGCACCACAACGAACTCTAGTTCTAACTACCTCATACATGCTTCTGATACATCTATACAGTTTACCCAAAATACCATTTTTAACCATGACTGGCCAAAGAAGATTTCTATTTATGGAATTAAACGCTTTTTCAAAGTCTATAAAAGCAACGTACAATTTTCGATTTAGGAAAACTGTTTCTAACTGGAGCGATTAAAGTAAACATGTGGTCAACAGTCACATAACCTTTTTTGAAACCAGCTTGGTGATCACCAGTAATGTTTTTTTCTTCCATCTATTCTTGCAGTCTATCATTTACTATCATTCAATACAGTTTACTACTTACATTGCTGATGGGATGCCCCCTATAATTAGATTATTAGCGTCGCCCTTTTTAAAGAAAGGCAAAAACAATTGATTCCGTCCACTTATTTGGAAACGCACCATTATCAAACAGTTTGTTAAACAATTTTGCACAAAACCTGTCCCAACCTCTGCGCCACCTCAGAGGCAGTGCACCCACGCCGCTCATTCCGACACCCTGTCCACAGCCACAGCCCGGTCGGCCCCCGCCGCAGCCCCGGCACCGGCAATAGCCGGCGTGAGTGAGCTCTCCCTCCGGAGGGCGCCACCACGTCCGTCCAACGACAGCCCCCATGGACTCGCCGATACCGGTGACCCCGACGGAACCAAACCAAGGCCACAGACGTGGAGAGGACATCGAAACTGAGGTCACCATGAGAGCAGGGCATGAAGGGCCACAGAATTTGAGACTTTTTTTTTTATTTATGCTGATCGATGAGAATGAGGATGATTATGATGATGCTACGGATTTCCATTTCGGTCTGAGACTACATGACAGGCTGTACTCTACGCTTCCTTTCATAATATATCCTGGCGTCAACCAGCCCGAGAGATACAGACACCTGCAGTGTTGGTCAGGAAATTTGAGCAACACTCTCAGAAACGCATCCATTAAGTGGATGAAACTCGACTGTGTGTGGTCCCAGTCTTCCCAACTGAGTCCGCAGCAAACTCAACTCTGGGTAGGAGCCGTCGGGGCAGAAAAACCCACATGACTTCTGATGGGATTCGAACCCACGACCTCCCAGCCGGAGTACTCGCTTTTTCAGGACATAGGGTATCACAAAACAAAGATGAGCATTCATCATTCCAGACAATTTTTTTTTTCTATAACATCGTCATGACCTCATTTATTAACATCTGCTAGGTTTCCACAAGGGAAACAAACAGTAAGTGATACAGGGAAATGGTCAGACTCTACTCATTCTACAACCCGTAATTCACAAACATCAGATGAAAATATGAAATAATCATTGACACTACTTCCAGAGTCAGAAACATAATTATGTAGAGCATTCTTTATGGTCGCCTTTACATACACCATTTAGGATGCACAAATTCAAAGCAATGCACATGTTTAACAACAATTTCCCATGATTGCTTAGATTTTTTTTATCTTAGGAACATCGATAGATACTGAAAGACTGACAGTCATGTTGTGTATCAAAAACATGGAACCCATAGAAATCATGGGTGATTTAAGAAGTTCTACCATTTAAATCTCCGTTCAAAATAACATAAACATCATTAATCATCAAGAGGTTAGTTAAACGTTCTTCCAGTGTATCAATACCATTATCTACATCAAAATAGACATAAAAAGGAGATCATTTGAGACGAATGTACGAGTAGACATACAAAATGTCCGTATCTGTTCCCAAAACAAGAGTTTGTCAATCAAGAACATAACTGAATTTGGATAATTCACTTCGATCGATCTAACAAAGGGGATGAATTCATTTTTTTTTTTATTATTAGACATACGACACCTCCAAATCGTCTCCCTTGACTTGCGAATTTCATTGCGGGCTTGCAAAATGTTTTATAACTAACAAACAAATCATCACGACATTCATCAATAAATGTTTCTGTTAAACATACAAAGTCGAACTGACTAAGAAGTGAGATCAAATCAGAATCAACAAAGCTCTGACATGAAACCATTGATATTCCATGTCAAGAAAGCAAAAAGGTTTATTATGAACAGCAGAAGACATCGTGTGCTTCGTGTATTTTACACGTGCAACCGGTCGCAGCTCTGCCGAACAGGCCTGACACAACGAGAAGTGTTCACGTGTGTCAATGTCACCAGCGACCGAGAAGTCTACCGGTGTTATGGGACTGGCCAACCCTATTTCTGTGCTGGCTGCAAGGCATTTTTTTTTTTTTTTTTTTAATCATGTGACCGGCCGACTCCCTATCTTGATTCAGCTAAGTTGAGCGTCGAGGAAGTATTTTTTGCTATCAATGATCAAATGTTCGACAATCATTGAGGCTTTCCACCCA
>JADBJO010009544.1:15000-16872 GCA_016801955.1 Conus betulinus | reverse complement strand
TAGACAGACCGACAGACCGAGACAGACAGGCAGTGCACGACCGTCAACAAACATAGAGAGGATACGACAGAAAGATAGACATGATGTCAGCCAGACAAATAGACGAACAGGCATGCTCACTCTCATCAAACTGATGGGAGAGAGAGAGAGATAGAGAGAGAGAGAGAGAGAGAGAGAGAGAGAGAGAGATACCGATAGACAGACAAGCGAACATGCCGCGAAAATGAAAGAAATGTTACTCTCGTGCTGAGACAGAAAGAGAAAGGAAGAGATGTAGAGGCATTCGGACGGAAAGACAGGCAGACAGATAGACGGACCTGACAAACTGAGAGAGAGAGAGAGAGAGAGAGAGAGAGAGAGAGAGAGAGAGAGAGAGAGAGAGGTATGGAGGGGAATGAGGGAGAAGATAGAGAGAGAGTAGAGAGAGAGAGAGAGAGAGAGGAGGAGAGAGAGCGAGAGAGAGAGAGAGAGAGAGAGAGAGGAGAGAGAGAGAGAGAGGTATGGAGGGGAGAGATAGAGAAGGGGAATTCACAGGCTTCCTAACATACATTTCACATTGCAGGGGTAGACATGTGCAAACAAAGAAATATCTATAGCAGAGAGTATATTTTGCTGTTGTTGCAAACAGTTCCAATACTTAGTAAATGCACGCGCGCGCGCGCGCGCGTGTGTGTATGTGTGTGTGTGTGTGTGTGTGTGTGTGTGTGTGTGTGTGTGTGTGTGTGTGTGTGTGTGTGTGTGCGCGCGCGCATTCAAGCACTCATGCCAGTGCGTCAACCCCCCCCCCCCCCCCACACACACACACACACACACACACACACACACACACACACACACACACACACACACACACACACACACACACACACACACACACACACACACACACGGAATATAGATATAGGTTTTCGCCGTTTAGAACATAATCATCAAAATACACCACAAAAATAGTTCAAGCCGTTATAATATGACTTACAGGTATAGCAAAAGCTTCTGTTGAAGTATTAATGTATTAAAGATTGCCTTACCTGTACTATTGCTTTCTGGAAAAACGGGAGTGTTGGTGTTTCTGCAATGCTTCTTCAGTCTTTGTGGACAGGAGCAAAAGATTGAGACTTAAAATGTTTTAGTGAAGTTTTCTCCATTACAGTAGACCATGGAGCTCAGCTACGGGCCCACTTTCTGCCAAATTATAAACAATTCTGACAGTGACAGCCCAGCAGCTGGATACAGTGGGTTTTCCCTGGCTCATTTACTTTCCTTTCCTTGGTGGAATCTCACCAAAATACACTTATCTCCAGATAAGTGGTAAGCTTACTCTACCAAATCACTCGTGTTTTTCTGACAGCCAGAATCCCTTTGTTCAAGAAAAGGGGTTCTGGCTGTCACTGTGTGTGAAAAGTGCTGCTCATACAAACTGGGCAGAAACATAGCATGTAGAGCTAATGGGTTTTGGGGGGAAAGCTACTTCTACATTTGGAGATACTGGGTTTGGGTTTTATCAACAACTAATCAAAAATCAAAGCCATGACCAAAAAACGTTTTACTAGATGAAAGATCACATTGGAAAAGATAGTGCAGTGTAAAAAAAACAAAGAAAATCGAAAAAGTGAGATAATGGGTTCTGGGTCAACAATATGGGTTTCTGGCAGTCAACAATAATGGGTTCTGGCAGTCAACCCTCGAAATTACAAGAGAAAAAAAACACATTGTCAGTGTACGTGAGCACATGCATGCGCATGCGTGGACAGGTTTCAGTCCATGTACGAACCCAGCAAAGAAGAGAAATGTAAAAGCGTTTAAGTTTGCATTTTCTTTATTTGCATCCTTCCGGGACACATTATTTCTATGAGCAAATGAATATAGGCTCTA
>JADBJO010009544.1:7500-10000 GCA_016801955.1 Conus betulinus | reverse complement strand
TCTACCAGTACAGTTCTAAATTTGTCTTTACAATCAAGACCACATTTCCAATTGAACTCAACTGGCAAACGCGAAGAATCAACACGGTCTCTGAGAGAGAGAGAGAGAGAGAGAGAGAGAGAGAGAGAGAGAGAGAGAGAGAGAGAGAGAGAGAGAGAGAGAGAGAGAGAGAGAGAATTTGAACGTCAGCAATCTGGTTTCTCACACTCAGCTTCTTTTTTTTTCTGTCTGAATTCCCACTGAGACAGCATAATCATTATCTCTAAGGACAAAAGATTGGAAAGAAAATTTGGTTCTTTTGAAGCTCACTCATCCATTCCTCCGCTCTTCCCAGTGTACCAAAAAAAATAGTAACGTCCATCATTGGTAGGAACAGTTGTCGACTTTTTCCATTTTCCACGTTCTTTGTCCACGTTCTTTCCGCTGAACTGTCAGTCAATACACCACTCGTGTTAACCAGCAGCAGCGACGAGGAAAGAAGAGCTTGGGTGGGAAGAAAGAGTCACAAGTTAGGGGGTGGGGGTGGGGGTGGGGGGGGTGGGGGGGGGGGGGGGGGGGAAAGGGGGGGGAAGGGGCGGGGGGGGGGGAGGAGGAGGGGCAGGGGGGGGGGGGGGGGGGGAATCGGAGGGGGTGGGGGGGGTGGGGGAGGAGGAGGGGGCAGGGGGGCGGGGAGGGGGAGGCTGCTGGCGGCGGGGGAGAGCGGGATGGTAGGGGGTGGAGGATTGTCCAATGACCTAGGGGCAGTTTTGATGGGGAGATAACTTTCTGCGTTTAACCATCAACTGAATGAAGTCTCAGCTTCAAGGACGGAAAGGTCCGAGTCCGTGGTTACAAGTTAAATTCGAAACGATATATATATATATATATATATATATATATATATAGAGAGAGAGAGAGAGAGAGAGAGAGAGAGAGAATTTTCACAAATAGGCCATTCTTGGGGGGGGGGGGGGGGGGGGGGGGGGGGGGGGAAGGGTATTCTCCATTACAAATCAAAGCTGCACCTGGCTTTTTGTCAGAAGATCAGCCAGCATCAAAACATATTCATCGCACAGTCCCAGCCCTTGGCCCACACCACACCTGACTCTTGAGGCAGATCTCATGTAAGCTTCTTTTTCTATGCAAGCACAATCCACGTGACCCTTCATTTTCCTGTCGTCTGCCGGACTTTTCACTCCAAATCCTTGTGCCCTACCAACGTCGAAGAAACAAATTACAAGAAGTGCACAGGTCATTATGCTATTTTTGCTGACAATTAGCTTTGAGCTAATTTACTGGCCCCAAATCCCAGTGCAGAGTCCTCCTTTTCACATTCAATGTTTTTTTCTCATGGAGCCAGGGCGATTTTCATCTGTTTCAAACTTTGTTACTAGTTGATCTTTTCTGTAACTCCGCACTCTGATCAAAGAGACAGAAGGCCCAACACTTAAGGACCAGTGTCAATGTATCCTCCCCACCCAGTTCCACCCTTCCCCTCCCATGTTTTGGGACAGTAACAATAACAACGGACAGTCACTACTATTAACGTTTTCCCTGTCCCATCTTCTGTGCCACTCAGTGGATTGCACACACGCTGCTCATTCCGAGTCCCCATCCACAGCTGCAGCCCAGCTCCGGCAATCCAAGGGAGCAGACAATGTCAAGCCGTCAAGTGGCAACCTACCAGAGGAGACACTGCACTGCTGCTGAGTCACCTCGGTGGTGTTAAGTGGCGCCTGTTCTGATCCAACAAAGACAGTATATCACCTAATCAGCCCCCTACTGACAACAATAACTGCTTCATGGAGGACTTCGAGGGGAAGGCCCTGGCGTCTTATCATTCTCCTCCATGCTATGGGGGGCCGCTACATGGACGATACCATGACCATCCTCAAGACGGAACTGGTTGAAAGACTTCACTAACCATTTGCACAGTCAACACCCTGCTATCAAATTCACTCATGAGGTGGAGGAGAACAACTCGATTGCCATGCTAGACACACTCATTACACGGACAGAGGTCCGCCTCTCCTTCAGTGTGTACTGCAAACCTACCCACACCGACCAGTACCTACAGTTCGAAAGCCACCAGCCACTGGAACACAAAACTCGGAGTGATACGCACCCTCACCCATGGGCCAACATCATCTGCTCTACTCAGGATGCCAAAGACCAGGAAATGGAAACACCTCAAACTGGTTCTCACCATATCAGGCTATGAGAAGTGGGCGTGGAACATCCGGCTAGCAAGAAGATCACACCGCATCCTACCACCACACAAGACCAAACCAGGCGTAAAGGACATGTCACCATCCCCTATGTCTGTGGTGTGACTGAAGCCTTGAGCAGGAAGATCAGGAAAACCGGCGTCTCCATACATCCCAAACCTATCAACATCCGCAGCCAGCTGGTCGCCCCCAAGGACAAAACTGACAAACTGGACAAGTCTGGAGTGATCTACAAATAGACTGTCGTGACTGTGAAGAGAACTATGTCGGGGAAACTGAGAGAAACCTTCGAA
>JADBJO010009544.1:0-2500 GCA_016801955.1 Conus betulinus | reverse complement strand
GAGGGGAAAGGGCTGGGAGGTCTTTGTGGGCCTGGGCATAGGCAGATTTGATAGTATAGAATAGCCACCTAGAAATCGAGATGTCTTTCTTGTTGTTGGGGTTGATGGAAATAAGGAGGCTTCTCTGAGAGGAACGCCTGGGGTGGGAACGCTCCCAGTAGTATCTGAGGCACCTAGAGGGGTCATAGGTCCATGTCCCCGCTGCCTTCGCTGCCTAAGATATCCGCTAGGGAGCGGATAACCAGGGAAGGAGAGGTCGTGCCCGGTTCCTGGTTCTCGCTAAGAACTCAGGCAGGAACTTAAGCGAGACCGATCCGTCTCTGAGAAAGGCGATGTCCCGAGGGTCAGAACTGAGGACCTGAATCCCACTTCGGACGTGGCCATAAAACTGCGTCCGGAGATAACTGGACGCTCCTCGTGCAGGGGTGTTGGCTGCAACTGTGCACGGTGGGGGAGAGCGTCGTGAGACGGCGAGTCCGGATGGGGGGAAGAAGTGGACCCGCGCGTCCCATAAGTGCGAGTGACGGGTGGGGGTTCCAGCCCAAGGCCGTCACCCGTGCCTGTCCGCGGCCCGGCAAAGGTCCCCGGGGGCCGGGGGTCGCGTGACTCGGCATAGTAAGTGGATGTCTGACTATGCGCAGGAAAGCTAGAAGGCAGGGTGGCTGGGGGGAGCGGAATCCCGCTCGGATTTCTTGGCTAGACGGGGTCCCTTAAGGGGGGCCTTGCCCTTAGATTTCCTGGGCAGGTTGAACGAAAGGCACTTAGAAATCGCAGCCGGTTGCCTTCTAGCTTTCGAACGCAACGGTCGTGCGTCCGTCGGTCGGGTAGAGGAGGGAGACTCCCGCGTCCCCTCCGCGGGAGGGACGTCTCCGTCTACCGCGGCGGCCGCCGTTCTCCCAAGGAGAGGACGGTTCGCTCGGGGTTGGAACCAACTCGTGGGTCCTCCGGGAATGTGAGCGAACTCTGACGTCAGAGTTATTGCTCGACCCAGCCGAGTCCTTCACCATATTGGGCGATGGCGCCGAGCGAAACCGAGCACACGATCGTAAACGGAGACAGACACGACGGTCGATCGAGGAGGATAACCAAGTCGACCGATCGATCGTGCGCACACAATAAAATAAAATGTAAACAACGCACACAATGGAATATACAGGTAAACAAGTCCGTACAGGGACACAAAGCGCAGCAGAAATGAGCGAAACAGTGCGTGAGAAGCGACCGTGGCGTGGGCCCAAAGTGCTGAGTAACGCCACGTGTAAATACAATGACGCCGGTCGATCGCGATCGTTAAGGACACGAAGGCGAGCGAGAATTGTGACAACTGAAAGAAAGGGGTGCAAACCAATTGAGGAAGCAAATTCAGGGCGAAAAACCACGTAAAATACCGAGGGTTAGAAGTTGGTGCACAAGAGAGGGAGACCGGCGCAAAACAAGATGGCGACGAGACCGGCTCACGATCGTCGCGCGGGAGGTTGTGAAAACCGGAGCACACGATCGTAACACGACGGTCGATCGAGGAGGGTATACAGGTCGATCGACCGTGCGCACACAATAGCAATATAACACAATGGAAATATAAAAGTAAACAAGCTCGCACAGTGACAGAAACGCAGTAGCGATGAACGAAACCGTGCGTGGGCAACGACAGTGGCGTGAACCAAAAGTGCTGAGTAACGCCACGTGTAACAGCAATGCCGAAGGGCGATGCGATCGCCACGCACACGACGCCGATCGAAAAATGTGGCAATGAATGGGAGGGGTGTAAACAAATGTAGGAAGCAATTTCCGAACGACAAACCACGTGTAATTGCGTGGGCTAGAAAGCTGGTGCGACAAGGAATGGAGACTGGCGCAAAACAAGATGGCGACGAAACCGACCCGCGATCGTCGCAGATGAGATAGTGGAATCGTGATACAAGTAACGGCGAGATTAGAAATCGGAATTTAGGGGCAAAAGGCCGTAAAGGCGAGTGAGAATGCAAGGCCGATGGACAAAGGGAGGCCGAGAAAAAACGCGAGGGACGTGTGGCGATGGAAAATGCCGAACCGGGAGCACCACGATCGCGAGAAATTTCAGCGAATAAGGTTAGAATGCTAGCCCATCCGATAACCTCACACGTCAAGATATAAGCGGAAGCCACAGATAAATGAGTACAGAGTGCAAACACAGCAATCTTTACACAAAGGCAAAGTATAGGCGAGACAGAGCACAAGACTTATCTTGCTTGGGCGACAGGCCGAAGTAGAATGACGGACAGTACACGATCTTCGGCATCTTCCGTAATCGGAAGTAGGGTGGGCGTCACGTGACTATCTTATGCCTGCATTTGCCACAAAACTTCGGCCTGACAGAGCTGACTGACAGCCGTTTAATGCTATGTCTGACATAGGCTGAGGAGTCAAGGAGAGGCTGGGAGGGGGGAGGGCGGAGGGGAAGGGGAGGGGAGGTGGGACGGGGTATACCTACGAGGAGTGAAAGCAAAACTGGAAGGGTAAA
>JADBJO010009543.1:75000-82415 GCA_016801955.1 Conus betulinus | reverse complement strand
TGTAGCTGTAGATTTTCTAGGAATATTTGCAGTTCTTGTTCTACTCTTGTACATCTTCTAAACCATGTGGTCCTAGTCTGTTTGCCTTTCTGCTTAAGTTGCTGAACAAGTAAGAACTTGGAAAAACAAGCACAGGGTAGCAGTGTCTCCATCATTAAAACAATGATACGCTCAAGATTTATGGATGGAAAAGAAAGGGGGAGGGGGTGGGGGGGGAAGAGAACATGGTATTGAATGTGGGGGGGGGGGGGGTGAGCGTTGGAAATTTAAAAATTTAGATACAAAAACCTTTCACTTGCAGCATTTTAGGGACCATCGAGGTCTGTTTTGGAAACAGAATCGTTTGTATCACCTATCTAGAATCGTTGGTCACGTGATTGGAACTCATTGGTGGGTCATGGTTGATTGTGTCTGTCTCTTCCCTTGTCGGCACATAGTGCACACGAGTGCTGGGGCCTAGTCTTTGACTGTCCTCTTTCACTTCCTGATCACAACAATGGTACTCACTATTCCACCACCACCACCACCACCCGTCCTACTCTCCCATCCTTCCCCTTCCTTTCCCTCTTCATCCTCTTTTTCCTTCTTCCTCCCTCCCTCCTCTTCCACAACCCCCCCCCCCCCCCCCTCCCCGTACCTCATAGACGCCCCCACCCCCCTTCCCTATCATTTTTTTTTTTTTTTTAGTGTATAATCATTGGCGTCGATGTAACCGAAATCCAATGATCACAGGGCCTATCTTTAATTCATGATCAGAGTGACATTGTTGTGATATAGAATGTTTCCGTTTCAGGGTCGAATCCTATTGGATTCTAGTAGTCATTGCCACGCTTTGGTGTCAGGACAGAGGGACTGAGCACTGTAACATCTGGCAGAGCGCTGAACTCTGCTGCGAGGTTTCTAGCGGCGTTTTGAACACTGCGTGGTTTCGATCAGTGTTTTGGTCGCTGGTTTGGGCCGTGTTTTGAAACTGTGTTTCTGGCGGTACCTTAACAGTATGGTGTCTAGTGGCATCCTGAACATTGTGATTTTTGTTGGTGTTCTGAACACTGTGTTGTTACTGACGGTCTTCTGAACACCGCATGATTACTGTTGATGTTCTTAACACTGTATGGTTACTGGTAGTTTGCTGAACACTGTTGTTACTGATGGTCCTCTGAATGCTGTGTGGTTACTGGTAATGTTCTTAACACTGTGTCGTTACTGAAGGTGTTCTGAACACTTGTGTTCTGTTTCTGAACACTGTGCTGTTACTGGCAGTGTTCTGAACACTGTATAGTTTCTGATGGTATTGTGAAACACTGTGCTGTTACTGGCAGTGTGAACACTGTATAGTTTCTGATGGTGTTGTGAACACTGTGCTGTTACTGGCAGTGTTCTGAACACTGTATAGTTTCTGATGGTGTTGTGAACACTGTGCTGTTACTGGCAGTGTTCTGAACACTGTATAGTTTCTGATGGTGTTGTGAACACTGTGCTGTTACTGGCAGTGTTCTGAACACTGTATAGTTTCTGATGGTGTTGTGAACACTGTGCTGTTTACTACTGGCAGTGTTCTGAACACTGTATAGTTTCTGATGGTGTTGTGAACACTGTGCTGTTACTGGCAGTGTTCTGAACACTGTATAGTTTCTGATGGTATTGTGAACACTGTGCTGTTACTGGCAGTGTTCTTAACACTGTATAGTTACTGACGGTTTTGTTAACCGTGTTGTTACTAGTAGTGTTCTGAACACTATGTGCTCGGCTGGTCCAGAAGTTGCATGAAAAGAAAACTATAATGGATTCGGTAAGAGGTTTGTTTATTGGCTTTATGTTTTTCAGCTGTAATTCAGCATCCAGAGAGTATACAGGTACTGACCTGTGGGGTTTCCATGTAACAGATTGTTAATGATGATGGCATTTTTTTTGCTGTTTTTCTTTTATGATTCTTTTTAAATCATGATGGGATTTTTAAACTCTGTGTGTGTGTGTGTGTGTGTGTGTGTGTGTGTGTGTGTGTGTGCGCATGTGCATGCACGCGCCCGCATGTGTGTGTGCACATGCACTTGAGAGAGTGAGAGAGTGTGTGTTAACATTTTATTGAAATATAGAGGTTTGTTCAAAATGTTAAGTGTCACACATGTTAAACAGAATATGCTCTCACTGTGTCTGTCTTGGTTTCTCAGTCTCTGTCGCTCTTTCACACCTGGTGTGTGTGTGTGTTTGTGTGTGCACGCGTGCCTGCATATGTGTGTGCATGTGCACACACTTGAGAGAGAGAGAGAAAGTGTTAACATTTTATTGAAATATAGCGGTTTGTTCAAATTAAGTGTGGTGCATCTGAAACAGAGTATGCTGTCACTGAGTCTCTGTCTTGGTTTCTCAGTCTCTGTCTCTCATTCACACCTGGTGTGTGTGTGGTGTGTGTGTGCGTGTGTGTGTGTGTGTGTGTGTGTGTGTGTGTGTGTGACGAGAGGAAGAGAGAGAGGGAGGTGCGCACTCGCGCATACGCACGTGTGATACGAGTAGGGGAGGGGAGGGGGGGTTTAGGTCTACAGCAGATGATCAGTCAGCCCTAGCAAACTAAATGGCTGTTGACGTTTAGTTTACATAAGCATTCTTCAATTCGCCTCCATCAACACAAATGAGATGGAAGTATTAAACATTGTGACCACCCGATCAGAAATGTTTCTAACACTAAGGTGACAGAGAGAAGGTGAAGAACACCCCAGTATCTTTGTCAGCTTATCGTCCATTTTCTTTGACGTAAGGGAGAAAAAAAGTTTTGTTTTGGTCCAGCAACAAAACGGACAGCACTGAAAATATCCCGTCTCTGGCCTGGAGGTTTTTGCACTACTGTGTGTTTCGAGTTCTGCTAAAGTTTCCACACAAACACACACACACAAACACACACTTTCTAACTCACTCACTTACAACTTACACGACTGCACCACGCATTCAAGTACACACACACACACACACAAAACACACACACACACGGCCAAGATCATCGCGATCAATTCTATGTCGATGAATCTTTAGTCTAGGTCACTGTCACCTGTTTTCTGGGTGACTTGACCTAATTTAGAGTTTCTGTCAGTGATTCACTGTGGATCTCTGGGTCTCGAAACACGATCGGTGTTTCAACCCTTTAAGCACTGATTATCCGAATGCAGTAAACTACTCTGATCGGCCAATACAACTGTTGTGTACACCATTGGAAACTGCCCGTCCAAACAATTGTGATGTTATCAAGCATTGACTTTGAAGAGGCATCGCTCCCAAAGCCACTCTGCTAGCACAGCCGGCCTGCCTAGTGTGGATGGACTTTGCGAAGGCTTTTGACAAAGTCAATCACAGCCTCCAAGAACACAAACTTCAACACTACGGAATAAGAGGTGAAACCAACCGATGGATCGGCAACTTCTCGGGCAACCGACGTCAGTCAGTAGTGGTGGACGGATTACGCTCGGAACCAGTAGCAGTTAGATCGGCGTCCCCCAAGGTTTTGTGCTGGGACCCTGCCTGTTCCTCGTATACATCAACGACCTCCCAAACAGGGTCCAATCCAGCACACGCCTATTCGCTGACGACACCATCGTCTACAGACACATTTTAGGCGAAACAGACCAGCAAACCCTCCAGAAAGACCTTGAGGCACTAGAACATGGGAGAGGGAATGGGTCATGGCCTTCCACCCAGACAAGTGCACAACAATGCATGTGACCCGCAAAAGAGATACACCCACTGATGGATACCAACTCCACAACCAGACTCTCCAGAGCAGCAGCAAACGCAAAGTATCTCAGAGTGACCCTGCAAAACGACGGCAAATGGAACAGGCACGTCAACAACATAATCACCAAGCCAACAAGACACTGGGCTTCCTGCAAAGGAATCTTAAAAAACACTGGCAGGAAGGTCAAAGAAATGGCATACAAAGCGCTAGTGAGACCAGTGCTGGAACACGCCTCCGCTGTCTGGGACCCACACACTGCCCAAGATATCCAGGACATAGAGGCCATCCACCGTAGAGTGGCCCGCTTCGTCATGAACAATTACAAGCAAACCTCCAGCGTCACCACCATGCTGGAGGAATTAAAATGGCCATCCCTTGAGACAGGGTGGAAAAGCGGCACGTCTGACCATGTTTTACAATATGAGACACAACGGAACGGCTGTAAAGTTCCACCATCTAAAACCCCTCCGAACAAGATCAAGGAGGGGCCACACCAACAATTCAGCAGGATAACATGTCGCACGGAACAAAGAAATACGTCGTTCCTCCCAAGAACAGTAAGGAACTGGAATCTGCTCCCTCCCTCCGAACAAGATCAAGGAGGGGCAGGTCCCAATTCAGCAGGATAACATGCCGCACGGAACAAAGAAATACGTCTTTCCTCCCAAGAACAGTAAGGAACTGGAATCTGCTCCCTCAGGAAATAGTACAGGTCCCAACGGCAGGTACCTTCAGCAGGAAAGTGGCTGCAGTTCCGTAAATCCAACTCTCTCCCCACCTCCCCTTCCCCCTCTCCCCCCTCCACCCTTCTCTGTACTCTATGCCTTTCTTCATTCTCTCAATAAAATTTTTTTTTCCCCGTCGTCTTCATCCCAAACGTAACAATAATAGTCAAACACTGGGCTATGGTTACTAACGGAAGAAGAACGTCGGGCGTTCAGCATGCAAAGGGAAGCAACCTAACACAAAACCATTGGCTTGTTCGTTTGTGGTGCAACTTGGTTGTCCCCCTTTCTTATCTCAGAACCCATCCAGGCGCCTTCGTGTCAATTTGAGCCAAATGATTGCAGCGGAAAAATGTTGTCTTCCCACAATCTCCCTTCCAGCCCCCACCCCTGAGTAAGCTTTTTCCAGTGAACTCTTACCGGTTTCATCTTCCAGAGAACTCTTTCCAATTTCATCTTGCAGAGAACTCTTTCCACATTCACAACATTTTATATTCTTTTATTTGTCAGTTGTCTTAGTGCTTGAAAACCTTTTTCTAATAATCCGAAATATTGCAAGTTTCTTCATGGGTGTTGCGTGCCTTCAACTTTTTTTTTTTTTTTTATCTTCCTGAAGTGGAGAACCTGTCCTTTGTTTTCCTTTCTCCCGTAATCCAGAGCTGTCCATCTAACGGTTGCTTTATCTGAGTTGACTTGGTGTGTCGATCTGCAACATCGACGGGTGGAAGTCTCTGTGAGCTGATGGTGTCACATTCGTTCTGAAACGTGTTGATTCTGAAAGGTGTTGATTCTGAAACGGGTTGCGCTAGGCGCATCACTGCGAAGTAAATCACGCTACCCACTACATATCTATGATCACGCAAAGCTACTGGAGTTTCGTCTGCTGGTTCTCCAATCATAATAAAAATTTAAAAAAAAAAAAATTAAAAAAATTTTTAAAAAAAAAACGAAAAAAAAAAAGGAAAAAGATAACATGTTAAATTAATAATAATGAAAAAAAATAAAAATATCTTCTCTTGGCTTGGTTTCGTAGACGAAGGTTATTGAGGGGGTTGTCCGCGTCGGTTGCAGGCGCGCTGATAAAAATAATAGAAAAAGGAGGGCGGAGTTGGCGTGGAGGAGGAGGTCAGGAGAGGAGGGAGACATTATCTTTCTACTAAAAAAAAATACATACAACAAAACAATGAAAAGAAAAAAAAAAAAAAATATTCATTATACTTAACAATGAAACTACAGCTCTCTCTCCCCCCCCCCCCTCTCTCTCTCTCTCTCTCTCTCTCTCTCGTGCCTGAAATGCAGAGTATAAGCTATATACTTCTATTGACTGCGTGAAGCCTGACTGCCGACAAACATGTGAAAAAGAAAACGATACAGAATAGCTGTGGACTACGTTAACAGTGATTTTGAAGAAAGAAAAGGACAGCTCCACGCTTCTTCAGAAAAGAAGTGTGCTTGATAGGTGCTCAAGTGCAGACAAATCTCCACCAACCATTGTATTGTGTAAGTTTCCCCACCCCACTCTCTCCTACCCCCAAAGAGTATAAGTGCCTATGCCCACGATGTGTTGAAACTGCCTGAAGTGGTCAAGGCGTAAGACCAGATTAAGTGCCTGCTCTTTGGTAATATAGAAGCAACTAACAGGCGTTTTTACTTGCCTTCATATGTTTTTTTTTTTTTCATTTCCTTTCTTTTTCTTTTATTTATTTTTTTTTTTGTTTTCATTTTTCTTGCTTTGTCGTTACAGAGTGAGTGACCTACACTATCATCATCGTCATCATCATCATCATCATTATTATTATTAATTTTTATTATTATTATGTGTTGTTGTTATTGTTGTTACTATTATCATTATCCATTTTCTTGTGTATAGAACTTGGCTTGGCGTATTTGTGAGTTACTTAGCCACCTGTCCACTGATCCATGTCCAGCACATAGCCACCTGTCCACTGATCAATGTCCAATACATAGCTACCTGTCCACTGATCAAGGTCCAATACATAGCCATCTGTCCACTGATCAATGTCCAGCACATAGCCACCTGTCCACTGATCAATGTCCAATACATAGCCACCTGTCCACTGATCAATGTCCAGCACATAGCCGCCTGTCCATTGATCAATGTCTAACACAGTCCACCTGTCCACTGATCAATAGTCCAGCACATATAGCCACCTGTCCACTGATCAATGTTAGCCACTGTCCACATCAGCCACCTACCCATCTCCACTGATCAATGTCCAACACATAGCCACCTGTCCACTGATCAATGTAGCCACTGTCCATTGATCAATGTTTAACACATAGCCACCTGTCCACTGATCAATGTCCAACACATAGTTACCTGTCCACTGATTAATGTTTAACACATAGCCACCTGTCCACTGATCAATGTCCAACAATAGTTACCTGTCCACTGATTAATGTTTAACACATAGCCACCTGTCCACTGATCAATGTCCAACACATAGCCACCTGTCCACTGACTGATCAATGTCCAACACATGGCCACCTGTCCACTGATCAATGCCCAGCACATAGCCGCCTGTCCATTGATCAATGTCTAACACAGTCACCTGTCCACTGATCAATAGTCAACATATAGCCACCTGTCCACTGATCAATGTCCAACACATGGCCACCTGTCCCATAGTCACCTGTCCAATGATCTATGACCAACATTTAGTTAAAGTCCACTGAGCTATCACCAACACATAGTCACCTGTCCAATGATCTATGACCAACATTTAGTTACCTGTCCACTGAGCTATCAACCAACACCTGTAGTCACCTGTCCACTGATCAATGGTCAACACAAAGCCACCTGTCCACTGATCTTGGATCAGTTGATAGTCAGGATTTTGCTGTAATCAATGGAGTTCTCTCTCTCTATCCCCCCTCTCTCCTCTTTCACTACACACACACACACACACACACACACACACACACACACACACACCACACACACACAC
>JADBJO010009543.1:67500-70000 GCA_016801955.1 Conus betulinus | reverse complement strand
GGGCCGTTAACAAACAAGTAGGGTAACTCTTGCGTGTATTTATTTCATCATGGGAGCAAGAGTTACCCTATTTGTTTTTTTATTTACTGTTTACTGTTCTTTCCCTCATTTAGGATATCCTTTCGATCCAGGGTGTAATTCAAATTCTCATTCGTTCCGTCAAAATTCCGCTTCATCTTCCACATGAATGAGATGAACTTAAGCAGTGAAGGTCAAGGTGAAAATCAACCATTTTGACCCCATGCAATTAAAATTTTAAAAAAAAAGGTTACGTCCCCTGATTGGCAGAAGCCTTCCCCTCCCGCCCCCCTCCCCTTCCCACACTGCACGTGCAAACCCGCCCCCTCGGTGTTTTGACTTTCAACCTACCGAACAGAGGTAGCAAAGACATCCTCTCCCTCCCTTCCTCGCTTCCCTCATCCCTCGTCCCACCCGCCCACTCACACATACAGCTGCACACGCGTATGCATGTGATGTAGTGGATGTACCAAGTAGTGGTGGCAGGTATGGTCTTCTACGAGAAAGGCTCAGAGCGTTTCTTCTATCAAGAATTACAGAGCAGCTTTTATCAATTAAGCAATTCGCTGCCATCCTCTCTCTCACACAAGTGGTGGAACGAGAAACTTTCCGGTCATAGCCTTTGAAAGAAATTTATGTTTGTCTCGGGACTGTTAAGAATGTTCAAGAATGGCTTAGCGTAATTCACGTAAGGCTTATGCACTCACAAGACGTTGAGCTCAGAATGACAGACGGAATTAGACATAACTTTGAACGTGAAATGGTGTGTAAAACAGCAAATCGACTGACACACAAATCAAGTGCAATTTCATACACAAAACTAAATTGTGTACTCAAGATTGAAATGTACGTATTCACAGGACTTCAACAGAAATAGCTTGTCTTTAATTTGGCAAGCTTTCTGACTTCATGTCATTATAAAGGGAGGTAATGTTTTGATAAATTGTGTTGGGAGTTCAGCGGGTTCACACAGAGACTCGGCTCTCAAGTTGGAGAGGTATAGAGATCTCTCCCCAGTTTCTGCCGACTGGTCCACCCATCCCGTAGGCCCACTGGTCAGTCTGACGCCCGCTTGGCCACTTGGCAGCTTGGATTCTTGGTCCTGAGCGGGACCAGTTTTCGTGGGCGTCTCACAATCCCAGGTATTTCATCCGGTATGATCAGAGAAACTTGACGCAGGATCTCTGAGTGTATGATCAGAGAAACTTGATCACAGGAAACTTGACACAGGATCTCAGAGTGGGAGAGATGGGCGTTTCCTTCTCTGGCATACTCTGGTATTGAGCAGGGAAGTGGGGTGGATTGATCTCGCTTTTTTTTTTTTTTTTTTTTTTTTTTTTTTTTAAAGCGCTAGGCTGCCTGTCACGCTTCTGATTCCTATCTGATTGTCAGGCTGTTGGTTGAACAGGAAAGCCAGTCAAAAACCATGATGGAAAGAGGAGAGGGTGGAGATGGAGTGTCCATCATTTGAAGGGAGAAGTTGGGGGTGGGGGGTATAGGGAGGGGTGGGGGGGGGGGGTTAGGTTATCTAAAAGGAGACAGTCACTACCATCACCTGCAGTGTGACATAATGTAGTTTGGAACACAGATGGACGATCTCTGAGATCCTGGTGTTCTTCAGCCTTTTACGCTAAGCACATACCGTGCTTCCTGGGTCTTCCATGACCCAGTGACTCAATTAAAAAAAAAACATCACATCTTATCAACATATACAGCTATGCTCACGAAATCTTAGGAGTTTGTCAACGATCTTAAAAGCCGCTGGTCACAGAAATTTCATGTACGGGCACAATTAATTATCAGCGTAATTAGTCGCGGTTCCCCCAGGACCGCTACATTTCAATGTGTCGCACACGACCCGCGCCATTGGGTGAGGTATAAACTGCTGAACCGCCCTTTATCACGTGTGGGTCTTACAAGACCCGCGTGATCTGAATAGGGATGAGCAATAAGGAAAAGCCTCTACAAAATGTGTAGGTCTTGGGCGACCGCACGATCGGGTCTGTGTAGTCAAAAACGTCATCCGGTAAGGGCTGATTAAAATGCCCACTCCTGCAAGACACGTACAGACATGGACGTACAATTAGCCTGTCCGTGGACTTTACGTAATGCATGGATAGGACAGGCACGACAGCACCACAGCTTTCGTATGTAGAAAGCCCGGCCACAAGGAAAAAGGGAGACAGGGTGGTGACCGCATGATGGGGGTGGCCCAGACAGTATAATGGGAAAGGGAGACAGGGTGGTGACAGATGGAGAGGGTGGCCCAGACAGTATAATGGGAAAGGGAGACAGGGTGGTGACAGATGGTGAGGGTGGCCCAGACAGTATAATGGGAAAGGGAGACAGGTGGTGACAGATGGTGAGGGTGGCCCAGACAGTATAATGGGAAAGGGAGACAGGGTGGTGACAGATGGTGAGGGTGGCCCACTCAGTACAATGGCGGTTTTCACGAGAAGCACGCCACTATCAGATAAGAGGA
>JADBJO010009543.1:40000-45000 GCA_016801955.1 Conus betulinus | reverse complement strand
TAACCCCATCTTTGCTCTCTCCAAAACAGTCCCATTCATTTCATGTTAATCTGTCTGCTTGGAACCACCTGACATGTACTTTGACGGGCATGTGAAAGGAAGGAATGTAAATCAACTTTCAGACACAATTAAAAAAAAATTCTCAAAACAATCTAATTGTGCCAGTCTATAAATACTCGATTTCTTAAGCAAGGCCTTGGCGCGCTTTGATTTGTGGTGTGCAGCCACGCGTCCTCCGTTATTTATCAGACGCCGCAACGACAACGTCACGGGTCGAAATAAAGAAGTAAATATCACCAGCAGGACACCTGACACTTTCTTTTTCTTTTCTTTTGTTTTTTCCCTTTGGCTCTTTCTTTCAAAACGATTTTTAGCACATAACAGAACAACGCAAATCTCCAACAGCCAGCGAATGAGCATCAGCTGTAGAGCAGTCATATATTGACGAATATTTCAAATTCATGAAAAACAAATCAATACAACCATGCGTAGCATGTTAATGAAACCTATAGTAATATAAGGCACGAGGTTAAAGGGAAAAAAAAATGGCAGAGAAAAAGACGAGTCACGGAGTGGGGGGGAGGATAGTACGATGGCGTGAACATTCCTTTAAGAGTCATCATTATGTCTGCCTAAGACAGGGGAACATTCACATGGATGGGTACACTATTGTGTACATAAACAATATCAATAATTTTTTTTTTAAAAAGAGAAGAGAGAAAAAAAATCCCTACAAATTATACAACGTGAGGCATATAAGTACATTATATAAATTGAAATAATTTGTTTCGTACGCAGTGTGCATATTTTTCAAATGCTTGTCTTTCCCTGTGAAATATGCTCCTTTTCTTTCCCTTTTTAATCGCTCTCCTTTTTTCTTCGTGTGGAATGTTTCATCTGCACATTCAAATCCTCCTCCTGCCGAAGCTTGCTGATGGTGGAATTGTATCTACGGGTACATACATACTCCTCTCCTCTCTCGCTCAATCTGTGTTCTTCATCCTGCTGGTGCATGCTTCATTGCACGTGAAATCACATAAGCAAATGGCCGGTACTGTTTTCCTTCTTTCCCTCATTCCTTTCTTAAATGTAGTATCTTTTTTTTTTTTTTTTTTTTTTTTTTTTTTTTTTCACCCCTTCGTTATGTCCTTGTATCCCTTCTTCCTCCACTCTGATTTCGATGAAAAAAAAAAAAAAGAAAGCAGTTGATAGTTACTGTTGATCCTTCGTGGTTCTCTTTAGCGCGCTTCTAACAGTACATTGAACAGTGACAGACAACAACGTCTTCATCTTCAGTGTTCACCATTGCACCGCTTCCAAAGTCCTGCTGCATTGCGTGACAGGGTCTCTCTGACACATAGTCTTTGGCCCGCCCCTGTCCACCCCCCTGCTCAATTCCCCCTGCTCATTCCCCCTGCTCAATTGCCCCTGCTCAATTCCCCTGCTCAATTCCCCCTAGCTCATTCCCCCTGCTCAAATTGCCCCTGCTCAACCCCAAGCTCAGTTCCCCCCCCCCTGCTCAATCCCCCCCTGCGCAATCCCCCTCTGCTTAATTCCCCTTGCCCCTGCTCAGTTCCACCTGCTCATTCCACCTGCTCAATTCCACCTGCTCAGCTCAGTTCCCCCTGCTCTATCCCCCCTGCTTAATTCCCCCTGCTCAGTTCCCCTGCTCAGTTCCCCTGCTCAGTTCCACCTGCTCAACTCCACCTGCTCAATTCCACCAGCTCAATCCACCCCCTGCTCAATTCCCCCTGCTCAATTTCCCCTGCTCAATTCCCCTGCTTAATCCCCCCTGCTAAATTTTCTCAATTTCCCTGCTTAATTCCCCCTGCTCAATTCCCCCTGCTCAGTTCCCTCCGCTCAATTCCCCCCTCCCTTTCGAAGCTAGATTTGTGATGGAAAAAGACGTAGCTAACTTGCTAAAGAGATGGTCGAAGTAGACAGACAAACAGTACTTCGAGAATGAATAATGTATGTAATAAAGATCATTGTTACAAAGAAACAAAACGCTCATTAGAAACAAAGTAATAAAGCAATTTCCCAGTTAAATAACTGACCAGCAACCAACAAAAATTAACAGTGTGTAAACCAAGAGATACGAATTGCAAACTAAGAACAAGAAACAGTACCGAAGTGTGTGTGCGTGTGTGTGTTTGTGTGTGTGTGTGTGTGTGTTGTGTGTGTGTGTGTGTGTGTGTGTGTGTGTGTGTGTGTGTGTGAGAGAGAGAGAGAGAGAGAGAGAGAGAGAGAGAGAGAGGAGAGAGAGAGAGAGAGAGAGAGAGATGATTATGATGATGATGATGATGATGATACGATGATGATGATGATGATCTTTATTTCCAAGGGTAACAGATAAGCAAATACATGCTTTTTTTTTTTTTTAGCATCCGACCTAACTACTACTACTGGTACTACCACTGCTATTGCAGCAGCAGCAGCAGCTGCTGCTGCTGTCGCTACTACTTCTACTACTACTGTTGCCGCTTCTGTGTTACCAACCCCAGCAGCACCATCACTACTACTATTGATGCTGCCTTTAATACTCCTCATACTTCTTCTCCAACAACAACAACAACGACAACACAGCAACACTACTACTACTACTACTACTGCTACTGCTACTACTACTACTACTACTACTACTACTACTGTTGCAATTACGACCACCACTGCTAGTGCTAATGTTATTCATACTGTTGATGCTGCTGTTACTACTGCTTCTACTGCTACTGCTGCTACCTCTACTTTTACTACCACTTCTGCTGTTGCTGCTGCTGTTGCTGCTGCTGTTGCTGCTGTTGCAGATGATCGCGACGCCATAATTATTATTCTTGCAGCTGGTTCTGTCGACAGTTCAACTACTTATGTAACCACCACTGAATACAGTCAAAGAACAAAACTCTTCTACAGATAATGTAATAACGACGACGACGACGACGACGATAATGATGACGGCATGATAATAACAATGTGTATTATAATCAACTCGACGACGCAAAACTCTCTCTCTCTCCTGTCTCTCTCTCTCCTCTCTCTCTCTCTATCTGTCTGTCTGTCTGTCTGTCTGTCTGTCTGTCCTCTGTCTCACACACACACACGACTGACTGAAACCAATTTATTGTCAGATTAACTCAAAGTTGTACTGACAAACACACACAAAGTTGTACTCACACACACACACACACACACACACACACACACACACACACACACACACACACACACACATGGTCTCTCTCTCTCTCTCTCCTCTCTCTCTCTCTCTCTCTCTCACACACACACACCACACACCACGCACACACACGCACGCACGCACGCACGCACGCACGCACGCACACACGCACGCACACACACACACACACACACACACACACACACACAAAGACTCTGTCTGTCTGTCTGTCTGTCTGTCTCTCGTGACCGAAATTCTTCCCAGTCCAAACCTTCACTCCCATACCTCTGACGACATTAACAGCAGTCTCACAGATCGGCGAAACAAAACTCGGGTCCACCAGTCTCGCTGCCTTCGGTATCACAAGGTTTGCTTGTTTCGTAAGACCTCACAGAACAGCGTTTTCGGAACATAACCTCGGTAGAAAAGAAACACTCTCGAGTCACCTCCAAGCCGCTGTGTGTGACAGTGCTTCTGTGGGCCCCACCCGGCACGTTACTTACTTACTTAGGCCCACAGCACCTTACGGTGCATTTTTTTTACTCTTTTGTTATCTTGTGCATTTTCTCAAGTAGGCTAGATCTTTTTCTCATAAACAATCAAACAAACAAACAAATAAATAAATAAGTAAATTAATGAATAAGTAAGTAAACAAATGGACAAATTAATGAATGAATAGATAAGTAAATAGGTAAATGAATAGATAAGTAAATAAATAAATAATGAGATAACTTAACAAGTAAGTAAGTAAATCACTTCGCGGGCGACCCTGCTCGCTTTACGTCGATGAATTTCTCAATCAATTCCACCCAATAAATGAATAAACAGATTCATAAATAAACACTAAAAGTATGTGTACCACAGCTGCGGGGTCACCACCCTGCTCGCGCCTTACGTCAGTGGATTTCTCAGTTCCATGGTCCCGGGCACTCCCATTTTTTCACGCGGCAACTGGTTTGCCGTGGCGGCCGTACTCCCTTGAAAGCAGAGGTCGCAGTGGGTCAAGGTTATACCGATTTAGCGCGGCACACAGCCCGAGCTTGCTTGAGTCACCGAGTTTCGGCTTGTACAGTGTGTGATCGTTTCCAACCAAGCTTTGTGGAGTTATCTGACGGTGAAGAAACCATCTTTGAGGACCAGAGCTGACGGGGGATCTACAGTCTTGTAGCCCAGGTAAGTCAGCCATTTTGTCGTCTGCTGTTTCTACTTTCAAATGGGAGAAACACGCACACACACACACGCACACACACCCACACACGCACACACACACAATCCCTGTGGCAAGGTTGTTGATTGGGATGTTTGGAGTGTCAGCCGACTTTTTTTTTTACTTTTTTTTTTTTAATTAAAATTCTGTCCAGTGCTTCGCCCTTACGTTACTCCCGTTTTAATCAAATCTAGTAACGTGGAAAGGCGAAAGAGTGTTATGCGATGTGGATTGAGTTTCTGCCAATGTCTCGGTGTCTTCCTGCTTGGAATAATGCAGGGGGCAGGAGGGCGTGCCATCTAGAAAAATCAAGCCACATGTGTGTGATCTGAGAGTCCGTTGCCTGACGTCCGCAGTGGTGTGTGCCTCGAGGTGAAGAAGTAGGCTGTTGGTCTTCAGTTAGCTGGTCAGATTATGTGGCTGCATCTCTTCTGTATGTGTGTGTGTGTGTGTGTGTGTGTGTGTGTGAGAGAGAGAGAGAGAGAGAGAGAGAGAGAGAGAGAGAGAGAGAGAGGAGAGAGAGAGAGAGAGAGAGAGAGAGAGAGAGAGGAATTTTATTTCTCAGGGGCAACAGATTTACAAGAAGATTTTTTTTTTTTTTTTTTAGAGAGAGAGAGAGAG
>JADBJO010009543.1:35000-37500 GCA_016801955.1 Conus betulinus | reverse complement strand
TTGAGACACCAACCCTTACATCATACCCGACCGTACAGTTATCTGACCCAAAAAAAGAAAAAAGACCAAAAAAAACATCCCCCCCTTTCTCTCTCTCTCTCTCTCTCTCCCTCTCTCTCTCTCTCTCTCTCTCTCTTTTTTTAGGATTAGTGTGACACGCGTTACAAAAATGGCGGTAACGCTTACACATGAAACTATGAAACTGAATGGAACGAACATGCAGATCCTCACAAGCGTCCTTCAGTAATATTGTAACTTGATCTGTAATATTCCCTCTCCCTTCCCCACATATGGTACTGTTTTTTTTTTTTTTTCTTCCCCATTTTAAAGCTCATAAACAAACCACTTCTACCCCCTGACAAAAAAAAGTTTCCTCTATTGAGCAAGACAAGCGCGACTAACGTTTTCGTCTGTCTTTTGTTATACTTAATTTTGTTGTTCCGTTACAAAAGAAGTGGCAGTGTGGGAGGAGGGGTGGAGTGGGGGATGAGGGGAGGGGGAGGGGGGGGGGGGGGGGGAGAGGTGGAAGGACAGACAGCGGTGTTGAGATCGTCTGGCCTGAAAGAAGGGGAAGCTAAACCTGCATGGCTAACCACTGGGCGTGTGTGGGCTAACTGGAATAAGCTCTTTGGTGTGTGTAGTCAACTGTGACTGGCATTCCGAGGAATAGGAAAAAAAAAAAATGAACGACAGACCACACTTAGATCTTTTATTCATTGAGAATGGTAACCACCATGCGCATATGCACGCACACACACACGCACACCACACACACACAACACACACACACACACACACACACACACACACACACACACACAGAGCTGGAAAGTGGAAAGTAGTGTGACAGCCATTGAGATGGACAGTACATGCACGCGCACACTTGTTGTCTGCCTCCTCCCGCACCCCACCCCCCCCTTACTGCTCTCTTACCTAGAGCTTTAGACTCTCTCTCTCTCTCTCTCTCTCTCTCTCTCTCTGCCCCCCCACCCCCACCCCCCTTACCCTCCCTTTACCTCTCTGTTATTCTGCTGTATCTGTCTTCTCTCTGCAGATCTATCTGCTGTCTCTCTGTCAGTCTCCCTCCCCCCTCCCTCTCTCCTCTCTCTCTCTCCCTCTCTCTCTCTCTCTCTCTCTCGACTGTGTGTGTGTGTGTGTGTGTGTGTGTGTGTGTGTGTGTGTGTGTGTGTGTGTGTGTGTGTAAACTGAGCCAAAATTGGAGATTAAAGAAAAAAAAAATAACCGTGGGAGGGTGGAACAGAACAGTTAACGGCTAAAATGAGAGCGAATCGGAAAAAAAAGTCTGATTACCGGTAAACCAAAGGCAGGTGGCAGCTGCACTGGTAATTAAACTGTCAAAATACTGTGCATAAGTGACCTGGTAAGTTAAGAAAGAGACCAGTATATCTCTGGAAGGGGCTGATCGTTCAGCGAGCTTCAAACCAGGTATATTTTGTGGACAGTTTGCTGCTAGTGAGAGGGAGAGAGAAGTTGTCCCTACACTGACGTTTTCACAGTTTCATCTATGTCGTCGTGTGCACACTGCTGTCGAAGGGAAGGTGTTGTGGACCAGAGAGGTGACCCTGTATGCAGTGAGAAGGTAGACGGAGTTGGTGAGAGCGGTTGCTGTCAATGTCCAAGCTTTGTGACTTATGCAGTGATTGTGGCGTGGTCTATATATATGAAATATGAAGTATGAAGTTAAATTGATTGTCAGACGCTTGCTTTTTTTTTTTTTTTTTTTTTCTCTTCCCGAAGACAGAGATAGAATCTTTTGCTCTTATGAAGAGTTGATAGCCTTCTTTGAAATGCTGTTGCAATCAGTGTTCAAGCTTTTGTGATGTATGCAGTGATTGTGACATGGTCTACATGAAATCTGAAGTATCAAGTTAAATCGATTGACAGACACTTGCTTTTTTTTTTTTTTTTTTTTTTTTTCAAGGACAGAGATAGAATTTTCAGCTTTTATTAAGAGTTCTGATAGCCTGTGCAGTGATTGTGGCATGGTCTATATGAAATCCGAAGTATCAAGTTAAATCGATTGTTAGACGCTAGCTTATTTTATTTTTTTATTTTTTTTTTTTTCCAAAGACAGAGACAGAATCTTCTGCTGTTATGAAGAGGTCATAGCCTTCTTTACAATGTAGTCGGATGTCAAGTGGAACTGGCTCAGCAATGTTACTGATTTCGATCCTTCCTGTGGGAAAAGTCAGGGTATTGATGGGAAAAGGGAAAGGAAGATTGAATCATGTGGACGACGAAGGTCGGAATATTTGCTGCATAGGCTGTGCTGCTTTTCCTCTGCACGCCGCCAATCGCCCTTTCGCCTCCCCTTTTTTTTTTTCATCCACTACCCCATCTTTGTCCCCATCCCCCCACCCCACCTCCCCCACCCTCCCCTGTACACAAATGCCTTTGATATGCAAGCGTCGGATCATCTAAGCCCCCTTCATCCTTCGCTGGACGTAAAGACGTACCCTCATTCTCATCCCAGCAGGCC
>JADBJO010009543.1:25000-27500 GCA_016801955.1 Conus betulinus | reverse complement strand
CCCCCCCCCCCCCCTCATCCTTTCCCACCCTTAAAGTGAAGTCCCAGCAATAGGCAGGATCAGGGGCTGGGGGGGGGGGGGGGGGGGGGGGTAAACACTGTGCGATCACTACGCTCAGGACAGCCGTGGGTTAGCTAGCGTGCGCCAAGGACATCCCCGCTCCCCATCCCTCTTTTCTTTTCTTTTCTCTTTTTGAACTCGACAGGTTGTACGTGTTTGGCGTCAACATGCTTGGAGGTGGTGGTGGGTAGGGGGTGGGGTGGGGATGGTGGGGGTGTCATGCTGTGCCATTCTTTCTTGGGCTACGGGGTTCAAAGGGGCGAGGTGACCTTGCCTTCCGTGAAATACTGAACGAGGAAGAAAAAAAAAAAAAAAAAAAAAAAAAAAGAAAAGATGATGGACATAGAAAGGTCTCCGGAGAACATTAGCACATCAATAAAGCCAGACGCTCTGTATCAACACTGCTGAAGTTCACATGAGAACGTCAATCGGCAAAACAACATACAGATGTGCATGGCGAATGAGAGTGGATGAGGCAACCCCCCCAAAAAAAAACAACAACAAAAAAACAACAAAAAAACAAAAACAAAAAACACAACAACCAAAAAAAAAAGCTAACAAAAAAAAAGGGGAAAATGGGGAGGACGGAGCAGGACCCACACACAAAAAGAAGAAGAAGAAGAAAAAAAAAAAAAGAAAAAAATGGATATAAAAAATGTGGGGAAAAAATGGAGGTTGGGAGGACAAAGACAAACACAGAATCCAAAAAAAAAAAAAAAAAAAAAAAAGTTAAAAAAGAGGACTCCAGAAAAAAAAAAAAAACAACCCAAAAACCCCGAATCCTCTACTGAACAGAATCCCCAGTCGTTGGAACCAGCACAATCAGCCAGTCTAGTCGGGAATACACTCTTCATTCTTGTCAGTTCCAGACGGTAAGCTTTACATAAGATTGATTGCTTCTTGGGCGCCTGCGACCACCGATCAAAGCACACGTTCGCTCAAAAGCAGATTATACTGAAAAAAAAAAAAGAAAAAAAAAAACCACAGTCATCCAGCCCTAAAGGTTCATAAAGTAGATTTACTGAAAAAAACAAAACAAAACACCCCCCCCCCCCCCCCCCCCCCCCACCACACACACACACGTCATCCAATCCTAAAGGTTCATAAAGTAGATTTACTGAAAAATATGTAAACCACACGTCACCCAATCCAAAAGATTCATAAAGTAGATTTACTGAAAATATTTATAAACCACACGTCATCCAATCCTAAAGATTCATAAAGTAGATTTACTGAAAATATTTATAAACCACACGTCATCCAATCCTAAAGATTCATAAAGTAGATTTACTGAAAATATTTATAAACCACACGTCATCCAATCCTAAAGATTCATAAAGTAGATTTACTGAAAATATTTATAAACCACACGTCACCCAATCCAAAAGATTCATAAAGTAGATTTACTGAAAATATTTATAAACCACACGTCACCCAATCCTAAAGATTCATAAAGTAGATTTACTGAAAATATTTATAAACCACACGTCATCCAATCCTAAAGATTCATAAAGTAGATTTACTGAAAATATTTATAAAACCACACGTCACCCAATCCTAAAGATTCATAAAGTAGATTTACTGAAAATATTTATAAACACACGTCATCCAATCCTAAAGATTCATAAAGTAGATTTACTGAAAATATTTATAAACCACACGTCATCCAATCCTAAAGATTCATAAAGTAGATTTACTGAAAATATTTATAAACCACACACGTCATCCAATCCTAAAGATTCATAAAGTAGATTTACTGAAAATATTTATAAACCACACGTCATCCAATCCTAAAGATTCATAAAGTAGATTTACTGAAAATATTTATAAACCACACGTCATCCAATCCTAAAGATTCATAAAGTAGATTTACTGAAAATATTTATAAACCACACGTCACCAATCCTAAAGATTCATAAAGTAGATTTACTGAAAATATTTATAAACCACACGTCACCCAATCCTAAAGATTCATAAAGTAGATTTACTGAAAATATTTATAAACCACACGTCACCCAATCCTAAAGATTCATAAAGTAGATTTACTGAAAATATTTATAAACCACACGTCATCCAATCCTAAAGATTCATAAAGTAGATTTACTGAAAATATTTATAAACCACACGTCATCCAATCCTAAAGATTCATAAAGTAGATTTACTGAAAATATTTATAAACCACACGTCATCCAATCCTAAAGATTCATAAAGTAGATTTACTGAAAATATTTATAAACCACACGTCACCCAATCCTAAAGATTCATAAAGTAGATTTACTGAAAATATTTATAAACCACACGTCACCCAATCCTAAAGATTCATAAAGTAGATTTACTGAAAATATTTAAAAACCACACGTCGTCACCCAATCCCTAAAGATTCATAAAGTAGATTTACTGAAAATATTTATAAACCACACGTCACCCAATCCTAAAGATT
>JADBJO010009543.1:5000-20000 GCA_016801955.1 Conus betulinus | reverse complement strand
TGATGATTGAAAAAGCTGGCGTTGAGCTCTTTGATTCGTGACACTCTGAAGCTTAGTTTGTGAAGGAATCGGGAAGAAATGTACGTAGCGCTAATCAATGGATCCTTCGCACAAATTAGCTAGAACATGTGTAGTGTCTGGCTGCTGGCCGTCTTGTGGTCCAGCAGAAGGCAGTCAAAGGGGCTGCAGGTAAACTGACCACCAGCCCAGCTCACTCCACTGCCAGGTGGCATAGCAGGGAGTGCCGAGAGACAGGGGGGGTGGATCTCTTTCGAGGGACGTTGATGTGAGCGGTCAGCGTCAGACGGCGCAGTCAACCTTCCAGCCACCAGAGGCGGGTCTAATGTGTGTGTTCTTCTTCTTCTTCTTTTTAGTGTCCACGATCATCATGTTGTTTATTCTGACACTTTTGTGTATGACCAATTCTTTCTTTTTTTTTTTTATCCCGCCGTTAAGGCAGCCATACTACGACTCGGGGAAAGATGCATGCTGTGTGTAACGTGTCATCCATACCAACGGCCAAACTGCCTCCTCTTTCGAAAGTTTGTAATGGGATTTTACTTGTGTGCAAGATGTGCGTGCGTTCACACACGGAACCTCGGTTTATAGTCTCATTTGAAGGACTGTGTGGGGAATGGAGACAGAACCAATGTTAACTCCGAAGGAAAAATCCCCCTGTACCGAAACGGCCCAGCGGAGATGCGAACCCGCAACCCCAAGATTACGGGTCCGATGCTCTACCAACTGAGCTATTCCGGCCCCCGTCGCCGGGGGACACACTCCTAGAGATGTGGAGCGGTCGGCGATGGAGCGATACCTGACTGCCATAACCGTGGCCCACGAAACCATTACATGTCTTCGGGTGGGTTTGGTGGGCATACCTCTCGGGGTGGGATGGGCTGAAAAATTGCTCTCCCGGCCTCAGTCGGTGAGGACCATAGAAGGGGCTCGTGCAGCGCTCCAGCGACGTCCGTCCTGATCCCTCTCTTTTAGGCGGCCTCACGCGGCACAGAACCATCGCTCTCCCGAGCATGAAAAAGGCCGCTTGGTAGCCCAGAAAATAGGCCTTTTTTTGGAGGGAACGCGGGAGAGAGAGAGAGAGAGAGAGAGAGAGAGAGAGAGAGAGAGAGAGAGAGAGAGAGAGAGAGAGAGAGGGGGGTGGGGGGGGGTGATGGAGGCTGATTGTACCGACGCCCCCAGTCAGCCGACCAACACCGCAAAGTGGACACCACTTCAGAACCAGCATTAGGTACTGGACACCACGTCAGCATCTAAAGAAAGAAGAAAACCCGACTCCAGTCTGGACGAAAACCAGAAAAAAACGATACTATAGAACCCCCCCCCCCCCCCCCACCCCCACCCCCCCACTCCTGTCCGGAACCAAGCCCAAGACTCCCGCCAACGACCAGACAGCCTGCCACCACATCTACAGACGTCGTCTGGGACACGATGTCTTTAAGGGCCCCTGGCCAATGGGAGGTAACCTCTCACCTGTACTGTGCCGACTGGCAACTGATTGGCCGATTCACGCCTCTCCGTGTCGGAGCGTGTCTTGAGGTGTTGGTGTCAGCGTTAAATTGCCTTCCTTGCTGCATGACGCCTTCATTATGCTGCACGTGCACGCATTGGTGTGTGCCCGACTGGGTAGTCTACGTAAGGAAATCTTATTTATTTCATCATGAGAGAAAGAGTTGCCTTACTTAGTAGTCTATTTTCTATTCTGCGTACATCTTGGAATTACGGAAGGCATACCAAAAAAAAGATTTGTTTCGTAACTTTTAGTTTCTCTGTTTTTTTTTGTTTTTTTTTTTTTTTTTTTTTAATCATAAAATTCTTGATTTATTTGGTTTTGCTGCTATCGCGATACTTATCTGCACTGATGACATTGTTGCTTGTTGCTTCGTAAATTAGCTGTAAAAAAAAATGGTGTCGTCAATACCCACCGGTGACGTAGAGTCAGAGATTGTGGGATCGGCAGTCATCGTTTCGGACTGCTCCGGCGTGTTTATCTTGCGTTTTGCTGGGATTTTGTTGGTGTGCTCTAATTTGCCAAACAAAACAAAACAAAACAAACAAAAAAAAAAAAAAGAAAAAAAAAAAAAGAAAAATAGTTCGTCCGCCGGACAACAGGAACAGACAAATTGTCATGCAAAACACGACGCATTTCGACCTGTTTGGTCTTCTTCAGCAACATTCAGGACAGTGAAAAGGGAACGAGCAATCGCATATCTTTTCGAATTCGGTACAAGATGGCCGTGTCGTGGGAACGGGCGTCAAATTCGAGAAGACAAGTGATGCTCGCTCGTTCTTCGTCCTGAATGGTGTTTATCTTGCCTGAAGAAGACCTAAGAGGTCGAAACGCGTCGTATTTTGTCTTGTCATTTGTTTGGCCCAGTTGTCTGGCGGGATGAACTATAATTTCTTTTCAAAATTTTGTTTCAGTTTCCGCCTGCAGACACCTCACCTTGAAACTAACTTGTCAAATCAGTGTCTCGCTACTCGGTGTGTCTCGCTAATGAATCATTGTGCCGGCATGGGCCAAGCTGTCGCTTTCATCAAGATGTGCAATGATCCAGGCCTATTACGTCACCGTCACGGTCGTTACACAGAGCATGGACTCGCTGTGCTGGTCACAGAAGTTTGACGGTCATGTTGATTAAAGTACCGTGAACAAAGCCCTATCGATAGCCTCAGGCTCTCTGCTCGGTCCTCGGTATCTTTTGTTATCTGCTGAGCCTCTTTCTTAGGTGCTGTGTTGCGCAGCAGGCTCTTTCCTTTCTCGTAATTTTGTCTGTGTTTATGATGGCCCTGTTGTACGAAAACTTACTGTTTGTCTGATGCGCGTTTGTCCATTTTAATAACTGCTGGTGCTACTTTCAAGCTAGGGCTGTCAGAACTTGTCGCTCAGAACTTGTATTATTTTGCTTTCCATTTTGTTTACAGTGTTGGTCTTCCACTGCGACTGATGGTACCTACTGGCTGTTAGGAGCCAGCACTGTTGGATATGTGGTGGAAACGACTGAACTCTCAGCTCATCACAGATGAGAATTTTGTGTTTGTTTGTGACTTATACGTGGTCGACATAAAGCTGCATGGGCTAAGAGTAGGTTCAGTGGTAACATCTGGTGAAATCGTCTGATATTTCTGTCCCAGTTGACCGTGCTCTAAACAAACTGCCCCTTTCTTGGTTTGCTAACTGTTAAACGTTTGTTGGCCATGATAGTTATGATTTTGTTTTTTTCAGCACTGTCTTCTCGTGGTCTGTAGTGTGGTGGTGTAAGTAGACTATGAAAGCTACCTGACTGAGCTCCTCCTGTAAATTCTTGGCCTGAGTGGGGCCCGCCATCCCCCCCCCCCCCCCCCCCCCCCCCCCCCTTTCCATTCTCTTTTTTTCCCTAAGTCAATCTCCACTTCAAACTCCATTCCCCTACCCTTTACCAACCAATTTTTACTACTGCGATCCGTTACGACCTGGCACTGCGGCGACCAGGATAACTGTTCCACGCCTATACATTTCCTAGTCCTTTCCATACCCTTACCACCTTTGGCCCATTTCTCTCTCTCTCTCTCTCTCTCTCTCTCTCTCTCTCTCTCTCTCTCTCACACACACACACACACACACACACACACACACTCACACACAGGCATACAGACACAGACACACACACACACACACACACACACACAGACACAGAGACACAAATACACACACACAGTCACACACAGACACACACAGACACGCACGCGCGCGCCCACACACACACACACACACACACACACACACACACACACACAGAGTCACACACACACACACACGCACACACACAGACAGACAGACAGACAGACAGACACACACACACACACACACACACACACACACACACACGCACACACACAGAGCATGCTTGTGTCGTGGGAGTGGTGTGTGTGTGTGTGTGTGTGTGAGGGGGGCTTTGTGAACTCGCCGCGAATAAAGCTAATCGTGATCTCTTTTCACCTGTTGTGAGGAAGCCCTTGATGTCTCTGTTGTCTATCATTCGAATGGCGTGTGTGTGGTTGCTGTGTGGTTGCTGTGTGTGTGTGTGTGTGTGTGTGAATGGGCCAATGATTTTACTGAACTTGATAGGGCAAAACCGTCAAGGATGTGTGGGAATACAGACGGATAGAGTGAAACATGATGGGGTGAAATGTGACCGGGCAAAACATGGTAGAGTGAAACATGATGGGGTGAAATATGATGGGGCAAAACATGATAGAGTGAAACATGATGGAGTGAAATGTGAAGGGGCGAAACGTGATAGTGAAACATGATGGGGTGAAATATGATGGGGCAAAACATGATAGAGTGAAACATGATGGAGTGAAATGTGAAGGGGCGAAACGTGATAGTGAAACATGATGGGGTGAAATATGATGGGGCAAAACATGATAGAGTGAAACATGATGGAGTGAAATGTGAAGGGGCGAAAAACGTGATAGTGAAACACGATGGGGTGAAATATGATGGGGCAAATATGATCGAGTGAAACATGATGGGGTGAAATGTGACAGGGCAAAACATGACAGAGTGAAACATGATGGGTGAAATGTGACAGGGCAAAACATGACAGAGTGAAACAGGATGGGGCGAAATGTAACAGGACAAAACGTGATAGAGTGAAACAGGATGGGGTGAAATGTAACAGGGCAAAATGTGATAGAGTGAAACAGGATGGGGCGAAATGTAACAGGGCAAAATGTGATAGAGTGAAACATGGTGAGGCGAAACGTGATCGGCAAAAACGTGATAGGGTGAAACGGGATGTGGCGACTACTACAGCCAGAACGGTCAACAGTCCCCTAACCCTTCTCCTTTCTCCCCTTTTGTGTGTGTAGCCACTAGTGATACTACAGCTACTATTGTCATATAATCACAGAAAGTGGTAGTCATCATCTCTTTACTATTTTTTTTTTGTTTTAATTCAATTTTTGTTTATCATTATCACCATTATTATCAATTATTGCTATCTTTATTATTATCATCCTCATCATTACTATTTTAATTCGCTTCGTCTCCTTCCCAACGGGCCTCGTTTTCATTCCACGCCCATGTTGCGCCGAATTGGAGAAGATAAGTGAAGGCTCGTTCTTCGTTTGCTCATTGCCCAGAATGTTGTTTATCTAGTCTGAAGAAGACCTAAGAGGGCGGAACGCGTCGTGTTTGCCTTGTAATTTGTCCCTGTAAACCGGCGGGGGTTACTTAGAAATGACTGTCAAGAAACGTGATAGGGCAAAACGTGATCAAGCAGAACGTGATCGGGCAAAACGTAGCACTCCGTCAGGTTCACAGATGGCCCAGACAAGGGTGCTTGTCGCAGTTGAAGCCCCCCCTCCCCCCCCCCCCCCCCCGGACCCCCCACCCCGCCCTTCCCTCCCTCCCCCCCCCTGCCGCCCCCCCCCCTCCCCCGCCCGCCACCCCCCCCCCTCCCCCGCCCGCCACCCCCCCCCCCCCCCCCCCCCCCTTCAACACACACACCGGCTCAAGCCCCATCCTGTCCCCAAAAACAAACTTCCCTTATCCTTTTCACACTATTGAAAGCAGCGTATTGTCAGTTTAGGAAAAAAAAAAAAAGGTGATCAGTTTGGGTTGTCTACTCCTGAACCTGTCTACCTACATCCCGGAATAGACGCTAGCGGGTGAATTTAAAACAGGCATAACATCTGGGATGTAGTTCATTTGATTTGTTTGGTCACCCTGGCAAAATGGCGCATGTGTTTGTTTGCTGACGCTGTTTTCAGCGATGAATTTGACCATACAAAGCACAAAGCGACGGGGTCTGATGAGCAAAATGCGTTGAAAATGTGGGAACGAGGTTACAACTCGTCCTGATCACAAACGATCAACGGAGTGAAGGCACGCTGCAAAAGTAGGTGGTTTTGTAGGTGTGTGTGTGTGTGTGTGTGAAAGACTGGAAAGAAAATTTGAAGAGCATCCCAGTTATGTCCCCCCCCCGCCCCATCCCCTACCCCCCCCCCCCCCACACACACACACACACACACACACGCACACACACACAGCTTAGGAAGATGTATTTATTCGTTCCCGTTTAAAAAGAAATGCTGACGACACTCCATGGACGTTTTTGTTTGTTTGTTTGTTTTTTAAACAAAGTAGACTGTCTTCGCCTTGCTTCATTCTGCAAGGACTAGTAACCCATTTTTGTGTGTGAGGATAGTATATAATGCCTTTTTGCTGATTTTTGTTCAGAATGTTCACGTAAAAGAAAAAGGAAAAACAAAAAGAAAACGAACAAACAAGAAAGCGGCCCCCCAAAACAACAACAGCAACAACAACAACAAAACAAACAAGCAAACAAAAAGATTTACTGACGGTTTCAGGTCTGAGGAAGTTGTTTCTGCTGCTTGTTGCTCAATGGTGTCTGGTCCGCAAACTTCAGAACTACATCCCTGCTGACAGCGCCCTCTGCATAGCCAGGCTCAGCCCAGGCCCTTCCTGTCTCCAGATGGATTATCAATCCAAGAGGAACGATTGTCTCATTCTATCGCCAGATAGTTTTTTTCAACCCAAGAGGAAAGATTCTCATTCTGTCGCCAGATAGTTTTTTTCAACCCAAGAGGAAAGAAATCTTAAATAAATGTCAGCGAACCGCCCAGAGAAACGTGGACAAACGAGTCACAAGACAAAACACAAAGCGTTTCGACCTCTTAGGTCTTCTTCAGGTGAAACGAAAACAAATAAAATAACTGTGTGTGTGTGTGTGTGTGTGTGTGTGTGTGTGTGTGTGTGTGTGTGCTTGCTTGCTTTGCCTCGCCTTATCCCAGTATAACTGTCTGAATTCTTTTTTTTACACCCATTTTTTTTCTCTCTTCCGCTTGGATAAAGTATCTGTCCAATTCTCTGTCTGTCTTGTCTAACTGCTTGCCTGTCTGTCTGTCTGTCTGTCTGTCTGCCAGTCTGTCTGTCTGTCTGTCTGTCTCTCTCTCTCTCTCTCTCTCTCTCTCTCTCTCTCTCTCTCTCTCTCTCTCTCTCTCTCTCTCTCTCTCTCAATGGGTCTACGCAGCTGCGTGAACTCGGACTTGGACTCACAGACCCAGACAAAACATGAGCTCCATCTGGGTTTAATGTTCTTACCCATAAAGGTGCAACGATGGGGGAGGGGAGGAGGGGGGGGGGGGGGGGGGGAAGAACCATGCCAGAGTACATGGAAGAGAGGGGTGGGGACAGGAAGGGGCGGAGGAGAGGAAGAGGAGAAATTTCTAGTATTACACTGACATGATACCACCAGGACGACAACTCGTTGTGAAGGGAGGAGTGGACACGTCTACCACTACACTGAGACCACCAGGACGACAACACGTTATGATGGGGAGGAGGGGGACATGTCTACCACTACACTGAGACCACCAGGACGACAACACGTTATGATGGGGAGGAGGGGGGACATGTCTACCACTACACTGAGACCACCAGGACGACAACACGTTATGATGGGGAGGAGGGGGACATGTCTACCACTACACTGAGACCACCAGGACGACAACACGTTATGAGGGGAGGAGGGGGATACGTCGTCTACCACTACACTGAGACCACCAGGACGACAACACATATGAGGGGAAGAGCGGGACATATCAAACACTACACTGAGACCACCAGAACGATAACACAAAAGAGGACCTATCTAACACGGTACCGTATCACCAGAACGACATCATTTTATTTTTAAGGGGGACCTTTTCACTTTTCTGTCAGCGGATTTTTTTTTTTTTAGTCAGTCTGCGACGAACAGGATCACGCACCACTGAAACCCACCCCCCCTTCCCCTTTCCACCTTCTCCACCCCTATTTCTCCCCTTCCGCCCCCTCTTTATACCCCCCCTCCCCCCGCCCCCCCCCCCCCCCCCCCCCCCCCCACACACACACACACACACGATCCTTACTCCCCCCACCAATGGACCTGTGGACAACAAAGACGTATCAGAAAGCGACACACCCTGAACTTCCTAGGAAGCTTGGTGGCCGTTTGGCGGGCGACGCCAACAAACAAGCTGCTGTCCCCCCCCCCCCCCCCCCCCCCACCCCCCACACACACCCGAGATGAACTGAGCATGGGGGGAGGGGGGGGGGGGGGGGGAGAGAGATGAGCTGGGACGTGGGTCCATATGTATCGTGACCTTGGAGCTGTTTGTGAGACCGTCGTTGAGCCCGCGCGGAGCCGTTTCTGTTACATACAGACTGCGTTACAAGAGGAGAGGGGGGTGGGGGTGGGTGGGGTGGTGGTGGGGGTGGGGGAGGGAGTAACCGCATAATGCGTCGACTTCTTCTTATTCATTTATTTATTTGTTTGTTATTTATCTGTTTTTTTTTTTTTTATTTAAAAAAAAAAACTTTGGACTTTCTTCTGAAAATGTATGGCACAATAGGTTAATGTTCGTCTGGTATGTCTGTCTTTGTGTGAGATTTTAAGTGTGTGTGTGTGTGTGTGTGTGTGTGTGTGTGTGTGTGTGTGTGTGTGTGTGTGTTGTGTGTGTGTGTGTGTGTGTGTGTGTGTGCGCGCGCGCTGCACTGTAGTAATGAATACTTCACTGGCTGTCTCCATCTCTGAAGCTTGAGGGCAAGTGCCCAAGGTGCCGCAAGACCAAGCAAATCAAGAACTCGACAACAGTATTAACTCGTTAATTATAAAACCCTTTTGCATTTTCCAACCAAAATCAGCTCCTAGTATTCGTATGTTTTGAGAAACCAATGGAATGCGGTCAGTTCACTACCAGAGTCTGTGTGAACGAATCGTGTCCCACACCCTGTACCACTGCTACGATTTCATTGGACACCTCTCATTTAATTTTGGCCAGCCTTGACTTAAAGCAAGGTCACAGTGTGTGAGGGAAAGTAACGCTGCACGTGCAACCGCTTGCGGCCGTAACGCACTCCTCAGGAGACAAATAGAGCGGCCGGATTCGGGCGAAACGAATGCAAGAGGAGAAAGGGTGGGGTTGGGGTGGGGTGGGGAGATGGGGTCGCAAAGAAAGGAACAAAGACGGCCGGGGAAATCTGGACCAAGAAAACACTACACAGAGCTTGAAAGAGATGCAGGACAGCAACAACAGCAGCTGTGCATTTCAAGTTGTTGAGGATGTCACACAGAGAATACAATAATATATTACGTCATCCAGGACACCGAGGGGGGAAATTGCCTCCCCGAAGAACAAGACATCATGACCAAGTGGACAGGATACTGTTCAGACTCCTCCGACGGTCAGCGGACCGGAGGAGACCTCCCCCCCCAACGATATAACAAACCAGGAACCGTCAGACGGTGACGACTTCTGGTCTGTGTGTGTAACGGAATGGAAACAACAGGGAAGAAAGGAAAAGCTCCAGGCATAGGACAGCCGTCCGGCGCAACTGATGTCTCGGGGAGGAGAATCAGTGAGAGAGAGATTTTAACAGCACAACCAGCAGTGGAATCTGGTGGACTTGAACAACGGCTGTTGCAGAGCAAAACAGTCGGTCAGTGACAGAATGGTCTCTCTGGGTAACGGTTCTGTATTGGCAGGTGTACCGCGGAACGAATTGTCTCCCCTTGGTGGATGCGCGGTTTGGCTCGGGTCTGAGCGGTCATTTGTATTGCATTGTACTGTATTGTTTTGTATTGTACTGTGTTGTGTGATCTTGGCATGTAAGATGGAGCAGGGAAGGCAGGTACTGCTGAATGGCGATCACTGGCGGATTTGGATTCAGCATCTTAAAAGAACTGTCAAAGTCTAGCAAAACGAACAAAACAAAACAAAACAAACAAACAAACAAACAAAAAAGAGACAAAATTATTTCAAGGTAAGCAAAGGCTACATCGTAGGCAGGCATGTCTCTTTGCGTCCCAGAAGCCAGTGACACACACGTTTACCAACATAGGTCTCATGAAATGTCTTATACTGTAACATCGTCTTCGTCATCATCACCGTCGTTGTCGTCAATTGAGGAGGCAGTCTTGTTTTTAAAGTTGGAATGCAGGCAGAGTCAGGTGCGTCCGAAGACAGGATTTCACTTTCTAATACTTCCAGAAACGCCTCCATCCCCAGAGCCATCCAAACGCATGACTACCATCGTCGACACTGGCATTGTCAATGGCAATAGGATGTAGGTGATAAATTGCTTCCTCCTTCACCCCTGTACACCTGTATCACAAGAGAGAGAGAGAGAGAGAGAGAGAGAGAGAGAGAGAGGAGAGAGAGAGAGAGCGATCAGACCCGACCAGAAAGCAGCCATCCAATTATAAGTACTGTGCGAGTTTCGTGCCATCGAGGGCATCAACCTATAGCATGAACCGCCACTGAATGCCATCGAGGCTGACCTTTCTCACCGGGACGACCGTTTGTGCGGCCAACAGTGATCAGCAGCACTTGAACTGAAGACTCGGGTCACTCCTCATCGCCTCGTCTCGCAGCAGTGCCAGAGTGACTGACAGCTGTCAGCACAACCAGGCAGGCAAAGCGATGCCGAGAGTCCCTCCAATCTGCTGCACAGGCAGAAGCTAATCGCCAAAGAGAACTGTACTACTACTAGCACTGACGTACGTATTAACATGTTCATTTAGGCGTATGCATCTTTGAATCGTCAGCACAGGCCAGCAGCGTGGTACTTACTTACTCAAGGCACAGAGGGAGACTGGTGTGGCATATCGATTGAGCCCCCCCCCCCCCCCCCCCCACCCACCCAGGGTGTCTGTTATCGCCTGCATTGGCTCAGCATCTTTGGAATGTGTCGACGTTGATGTAACTGAACCTGCTGCTATGCTGTTTTGCGACTGATCTCCTCCGACTCAGCGCCGTGTCCTCCCGTGGTCCTCCTCGTGAACCACTGCCTGCCACTTCTGTTGGACTGAGATGTCGATGGCGCTTTCCTTCTTGGTGCAAAGGTGATTGGTTTACCGATGGTTTGGTTGTTGGTCGATGCTTTTCTTCTTTGTGTGAAGTTGATTGCTGTACTGATGGATTGATTGGTGGTCGATGCTCTTGTGTTTTACTGATGGATTTGGTTAGTGGTTGACGTTTTCCTTCTTTGTGTGAAGTTCGTTGGTTTTCTGATGGATGGATTGGTGGGTGGTGGATACTTTCCTCCTCCTTTGTGTTCTACTGAAGTTGATGGCTCTGCTGAGGGAGGGATTGGTGGTGGTGGATACTTTCCTTCTTTGTGTAAAGCTGATTTTTCTTTCCTTCTTTGTGTAAAGTTGATTTTTTCTACTGATGCGATGGATGGATTGGTGGTGGATGCTTTCCTCTGTGTAAAGTTGATTGATTTACTGATGGATTGATTAGTGCTGGATGCTTTCCTTCTTTGTGTAGAGTTGATTGATTTACTGATGATGGATTGATTGGTGGTTGATGTTTTCCCTCACCGTATTCTTCTCAACAATGTTGGTGAACCAAGTGGTTGCTGGGAATGCACGGACAGTGAGAGCAAGGGAAAAGAAGAAAGAAAGAAAGAAAGAGAGTTAAAAAAAGGAAAAGTCTGTTGTTTGACTCGGTGGACTGACCCTATATCTTCGAACCACTGAACGGCGGAGAAGAACAGAATGCTAATGTGGGAAGACCGCTCAGCTTGGAGCCAAGGCAACAAAGGGACGTAACAGAAGAGGGACAGAGTGGACAACATAGGAGACAGTACAGGTGGTGGGGGGGTGGGGTGGGGGGGGGGGGGGGGATCATGAACCAAGAGAGAAAGACAGACGGACTGTTAATGTAGAGGACAGAAAGTGTGTGTGTGTGTGTGTGTGTGTGTGTGTGTGAGAGAGAGAGAGAGAGAGAGAGAGAGAGAGAGAGAGAGAGAGAGAGAGAGAGAGAGCTCAGGACGATGGCAAATCTTCAGTGAAGAAGCCCCACTCAGACGTTTGAAAAAGTCCTTCGGCCCCTGACCCTCCTCACAAGTCTTAAGGGGCTCGGGCCGCCTGCGCTGCGCTGCACGTTACCATGTGTTCTTTTAAAGTTCTCCTGCTTTACTGGAGGCAAGAAAATCTCTTATTATAACAGAGACAAAGAAAGACAGGCCTACACCGTCTTCTTCATTCCTTCATTTCTTTTCCCCTTTTTTCTCTTCCTTGTTTGCTTCTCTCTGTTTTTTTTTTTTTTTTTAAAATATTGTTTTCTTCCTTCTTTACTTTTTCCGACTTCTTTCTCTCTGGTTTCTTTTTGCTTTATTTTTTTCTTTGATTTCTTCCGTCCGTCTGTCTGTCTGTCAGTTTTTCTTTCTCTTTCTCTCCCCCAACCCATTTATTTTGTGTTCTTCCCTCTCTCTGTCCCCCTCCGCCGCCCCCCCTCTCTCTCTCTCTCTTTCTAACACATTCTCTCTCACCCCCCAACTTCCATTTATTATGTGTTCTTTATGATAGTCATTTTCTTTCCTTCCTCAATCCGTCCAAACCTAAAAGAGTTCCTCTCGTCTACCTCAGGAGGTCGCAAAGAAGAAACGGTTTTATGCCGGCTGCACACCTGTCATTCATATTTTACTCACTCATGCCTTTTAAAGAGTTGAAGAAGCTCCGTGGTGCATTCCATGTCATGAACCCCTCACAATGAAACATAATTCTTTCAGAGTGGTGGGACGTGCATGATGTGAGACACAAACCTTTTACAGCAGATTCCATGAAAACCTTGTTCAGAGAGGGTCCACCTGATGCGATCGTCGAATTCTTAAAAAGAGATCAACATTTTTCGTCGGATCTGAGATTTCATAGTGGAAAGGTTTTTAGTTCAAATTTCGGGTGGGTTTTTAGAAGATGTATTTTTAAGAGTTGCCTGAATGACTGACCTGTGAGTTGACTTCAACGCGGTGACAGCCCTGATACGGCCCTTTGCGGTCGGCTGGGCTATAAGCAACATTGCCTTACCTTGCCTCCTGCCTCGTCACCTTCTTCCTCCTTCTTCTTTGAACTACAAACTTCATTCTCAGCAGAGAGGAGTGCTGCCTGTGTTGGCTACACCATGCTTCTGCAGCACTGGATGCCAGTGGTTTCCCCTGCCACTTCGCCCCCCCATCCATGCTTTTCATTCATTAATACGGGTCGCTGAATCCGTGAGTGGCAATAATGCCGTTGGCCCATCGATGAAATGATTGCCTGCTTGATATGATGGTCAGGGATTGTCGGGGGGATTATGAAGGGGCTGGGGTGGGGGAGGGGGGGGGGGGGTGGGTTGCTGGATCTGATTGCTTTGGATTGGTCGATAGATCGATCGCCTCTTTGATGAAGTCGATTGATTGGCCACGCCACGAGTGGTGGTGGATTGGAGGAGGATTGGTGGATCGATGAGTTGATTGATTGATTGATTGACTGGATTGTTGTGGAGGATTGACCGATTGAAGGAGGGATGGATGAGTTGGGGCTGGGTGGGTGATGAGGGATCGATTGGATCTGTTGGTTTCGGAGTGAGGTAACAGCAGGTGGAAAATTGAAACAGATATAGTTTCTGGAAGTAAGTCCGCCAAACAACAGGGGCAGAACTAATGACAAGACAAAACACGACGCGTTCTGACCTGTACAGGTCTTCTCCAGGCAAGATGAACAACTTTCAGGACAATGAAAACGAAGAACGAGCGAATCACTTATCTTCTCAAATTAGGCGCAAGATGGGCTCCTGTTTGTGCCTTTGTTGTGAAAAATTTGGCCCCCCCCCCCCCCCCCCCCCCCCCATGTTTTTTTTTCCCATGTCAATAAATCACTAGTTGTTATGTGCGCCTCTTGGAGACATACTATATCCAATTTCCTGACCTTCAGAATAGAGAAATACTGAATTTCTTTTGAATCTATTTTTTCAAGCCTCTACCATTAATAGAGCACAGGCGTATTTTAACCATGCATAATACAGAATTCGTTTGTGAGTACAAAATTTCCTTACAGTAACCGAACATACACAAAAATATACAACATTCCAGGCCATAGTCCGTAACGTTAGCAAGGTCAAACTTCCGGGTCAGTCCACGGATTGCAAGGTTTCACTCCCTAGGGCGAAACTATCTTTGGTTTCACCCACCCGTGTTACCATTCTTGTTAATTCTCTCTCTCTGTCTCTGTCTCTCTCTCTCTCTCTCTCTCTCTCTCTCTCTCTCTCTCTCTCTTTGGGATGGCGGGGTGTTTGTGGGAGTGAGGGGGGTTGATGAGGAAGGAGTGTGTGTGTGTGGGGGGGGGGGGGGGGGGTCGTCGTCCAGCTGTCGTCATGGTTTCTTCCATTCAACGCCCCATCTCGCGCCGAATGTGAGAAGACGGGACTGGTGATGATTGCTCGTTCTTCGTGTTCCTTGTCCATGAAGGTTGTTCCATCTTGCCTGAAGGAAGACGACTTCAGGCAAGAGGTCCAAACGCGTCGTGTTTTTTTTTTAGTGATTTGTTTGTTTCCCTTGGTGTTTTCGCGGGCTCACTGAAATAATTCTCTCTAAAAGATCGATTTCATTTTCATTTGTGTGCAGAGTCTTCGGGGCTGGCGAGGTGGTATATACCGGGCGGGGCAACCTGAAAGACGGACGAGAGGAAGAGCTTACCCCCCTCCAAGAGTTTTTTTTTTTTTTTTAGCCAGCAAACAACAGTACCCCCCTTAACCCACTGCCCCCCCCCCACCCCACTGACCATCTCCCTCACACCCACCCCCATCCCTTCAACAACCTCCACCACCACACCACCACCACCACCACCACCTGTCATCACCTCCGTTCGCCACCCTCCCAACCACACACCCTAACCCGCCCCACCACCACCCACCACCCACCGCTCTTCCCTGTCCCGACCCTGAGCTGACGTCATGCGTGTCGTGACGCTGGGCACGTGACGGGGGGATAAGGACCACGATGACCGCCGGGCGCGCGGAGTGACCAGCTCTTTTGTTGGGCCACCCACCCCTCCTCCGCTGACCACCAACCCACCCCACCACCCCGCCCCCGGGCCTGCACACAAGCGGCGGCGGCGGCTGGGAGGGAGGGAGGGAGGGAGGGAGGGAGAGGGCGCGGAGTACATG
>JADBJO010009542.1:74232-82416 GCA_016801955.1 Conus betulinus | reverse complement strand
CCGAGCTTCTTTATGGGGTGGGTTGCTTTGATAACCCACCCCCCTATCTTCTCTGCGCAGCTCTCCATCTGTGTGGGTGTGTGTGTGTGTGATGTGTGTGTTTGGTGATGCGCCGCGCGCGCGTCGCGCGCGCGTGTTGTATTATCTGTCTGTCTATCTGTGCAAGAACAGCTTTTTTTTCCTTTTCGGACGTATGTTAGAATTCACGCGTCGTCTTTCCCATCAACTTATCGTCTTTTTTTTATTTCGCTGGGGTGAGGGTTGTTGACAAAGTAACACCCTCAAGGACGGAGTAATGTAAGTAGTTGGGCGCGGTCACGTGGCTTCAAAAAAATTGTCAACAATAGCCAGGGTCGTAAACAGGTGGTGGAGAGCGCGTCCCACCAGTATTGAATTTGCGCCAATCTGTTACGCCCGTTTAGCGCGGACGAACGAAAGAGCCAGTATGATTTTTATTTAAAACTAAACGTGTTCGTTATAATGGAAGATGGGGGTGAATTAATTCAAAGGCAATAGTCGAGTTCTTTGAAGAATCCCTGAATAATAATAATAATAATAAAAAAAAGACCTTCGTGCTACTGTGTGAAGAAGAGAGCGGAAGGGGGAAGGTGGGGGTGGGTGTTTCAAAGAAATGGATCTGAGAAGGTTAAATAATATGTCTGGTATAGTACCATCAATTGTGTTTTGCCGCGCGTAGGCCGTGTGCTTGATTCCTTAAAGGGAAAGACCGGCTCTGAAGAAGAAGAAGAAGAAGAAGAAGAAGAAGAAAAAAAAAAACGCTACTGACGTAGCTCAAGATCAGTCCCCAAGCCCCGGTGTGAATATTAAACAGCCATTCATCATACCAAGCCGTATTTTTCTTTCTTCTATGTGCCACTGAAGGTGTGTCTGTATGCCCGTGGTGGTGGGCAGTTTGAACATCCCCCCCCGTCCCTCCCCCCCCCTCCTCCTCCACCCCTCCCCCCCCCCCCCCCCCCCCCCCCCCCCCCACTCCCACATCCCTTTCCCCCAGGGAAGGGGTTGGTTGTTGCCTTCAGGGGCTCTTGGCTTCGATTATACCGTATGTCCTTCGACTCAGAATCCACACACACACAAAAAAAAAAGGTGACCATTCAATCATTGGCAAAGTAGCTTTCACCATCCCCGTGCGTGCCCCCACCGCTTTGCAAACCGCCTCAAAACAGAGAGTCTTGTGTTGTGTTGCGGTTCTGAACTATAGCACTGTGCGTGTGTTTTTTCTTCCCACCAGCTTGGCTTATGCTCTTTGCTCCTTTTCACGTGTATTGTATCCGATATTTTTCCCCCAACCCCCCCTCTCTCCCAGGCTATTCAAGCCATTCATGCTGGTTCAGTCCTTTTTTTTTTTCTCTGGCTACCCCCCCTCTCCCCCCTCCCCCACCCCCCCCCCCCCCCCCCCCCCCCCCCCCCCCCCCCCCCCCACTACCCCCCCCCCCCCCCCCCCCCCCCCCCCCCCCACCACACACACACACACACAGAGGGGGGGACCATTCCAGTCTATGTCAGCTCCCAGGAGGGTGTTAAGAAAAAAGGAAGAAAAAAAGCTAAATGGCGATTCAAGCATCTCTTCATTGTGAAGGCTATTGTAGGCCGCGAATTCGTGTTGAACAAATTTTCTCCCATGCCTTTCTCTCACAGGTAGTTTATCTTTTTCCTTTCAAAGCCTGTTCACTGGAGCGTTCTGGTGGAGAGAAAGGACCCCGCTTGGAGAGGTGTGCCCAAGTTCAGGGGGCGCCATTGTGCCTCCCTATCCCCCCCCCCCCCCTCCCCTCCCACAAGCCCTTTGCGACGCGTCCCTTCCGCTTGACTTGGGCTTGTTGAGCGGAGGCGCTGAATGGCGTGGGGGGGATCAGGGTTTTCACAAGCCGTGTTCTGGGCCATTGTGGCTTTATTATTGCTTCTTAAGGCTCCAACACTCCTATTCACATAATTAATACCGCCAATGTCGCGCGCACAAAAGGGACGGGCGGCCGGTGGAATTGACTGGCTTTTACCCGAAGACAATGTTCACACGGTGAGTTGCCCCGGCCCCTGGAGAAAAGCCCCCGCTGAAAAAACCCAGGAGCGAACAACCGGCAGGGAGCCCCGCCGCAATCGTCGGACGCTGTGGAGCGGAAAAAAAAACAGTTTGCATGCTCTCTGAACTGACTGGTAGTGTGAAGGTGAGAGGGCGGCGGCGGCGGTGGTGGTGGTGGTGGCGGCGGTGGTGGTGGTGGTGGTGGTGGTGGTAGCCAGTGTGGCTTGCGAGGAACTCGTTTGTGGTGTCGTCGGGTGTTGAAGAGTTAAAGTGTTGGTGGGAGAGAGAAAAACAGAATGGACGGAACGAAAACCGTCTTTGGTCAGTGGAATCGCCAGTCCACAATAATTGCCCTTCCATTCCATGGTCCTTTTTGTGTGTGTTTGGGGTGGGGGTGGGGGTGGGGGGGGGGGGCGTGGGGGTGTTTGTCCACCCTGTCGTTAGTGAGTTAAGGGAATGGGGTGGATAGCGGTCTTGAGGAGGGTAAGGGGATGGGGGAGGGGGCATGGGGTATTGGGATGTAAGGGGAGGAGGGGAGGGGGGGGGGGGGGGGGGGGGACAGAACAAACAACAGTGACCGTGAGGTAACTTGAGACTCAGCGTTGGCGAACTTCCGACTCAGGTGAGGAGAGAAAGGAGAGTGGAGGGGTGGAGGTGGGAGGGGGGGTCCATTGTTAGTCCGGAGGTCTGGGGATTAACCGAGGTGGAAAAATCACTGTTTGCGCCATCGCACAATCCACGGGCCTGAATCGCCCATTGTCTGGCAGCTGTCAAAATAGCGCCTTGAGACTGACGGGCCACAATGGGACCCAGCAGCACGGCCACAATAGGACAGCGGAACCGCCACCCACCGCTGCTGGACAGGAACAATAGACCTCTTGGCTCGCTTGGTTGGCTGACAGGGGTAATTGGCGGTGGTCACTCACTGAGCCCAGCGCTGGACACAGTGAATGGCTCGCTGCTTGCTGCTACTGCCAGTGCCAGCCACTATACCCTTGCGCCCCGGTGACAGGCCCAGGTGGGACAGAGAGAGAGAGAGAGAGAGAGAGGGGGGGGGGGGGGGGTGGTCAGGTGTAACAATCTGTGTTGTCTGCTGCCGGCTCGCTGGTGGACAGAGCGTCCACGTGTCACTTATTCATACAGCCTTTTCTGCCTCATGTGTGTTGAAACGTAAAGATCACAGCGCTACACTTTGCGCTCAGAAGAAAGTATAGAGGAGTGGGATGCTCTTTCGGTCTTGTTGGTTTGTCTGTCTGTACGATGAATCGAAAAAAAACGAGGAACGGTTCTTGGTAAAAATGTATACACTAATCGTACAGTTCACATTTACGAACGATTCGCTCTGATGGCTTGTGGTGCCAGTGTCCTAAAATGATGACAGAAATTAAAAATATTCGAAAACCACTGAAAACATTGTCAAAGATGGGGGACGTAGATTTCATTTTGTGCAGGGAATGCCTTCAGCGTTTGCGTCCCTTATCCCACCGCTACTTGCCTTGGTCAGTGGTGGTGGCTGATCACGTCGGAAACAGAAATGTCCCAATCCTCCGGCTTGCTGAAACAGACTGTTGAAAATGTCAGACGTACGTAAACGCCGCACAAAGTGGGCACCAATCGCCAGAAAGTTGACGGGACTCGATGATCAGCGTAGCTCGATGTACATATCACATAATCATATACAGACGAAGATGAAAACGACTTGAAGAGAAAAGATTCCACGACGTGGTCTCGGATTCAAACTTCTTTCCCCTTGTAATCCAGACCATCTTTTATACCAACAAAAACCAATGTTATCTCCAGAGAGGAGGAGGGAGTGGGGGGGTTGGGGGTTGGGGGGGGGGGGGGAGAGGATGGGAAAGAATATTTGTTACCTCTGCCACGGAAGTTACGTTTTGACCTGCATCTGATGGTTTGTATGCCTCTGTCTGTCAGCAAAATTACGCAAAAAAACCGCCCCATCAATTTTCACGAAATTTGGTGAAATGACAAAAAACCGCCCCATCAATTTTCACGAAATTTGGTGAAATGACAAAAAACCGCCCCATCAATTTTCACGAAATTTGGTGAAATGACAAAAACCGCCCCATCAATTTTCACGAAATATTTGGTGAAATGAAAAAAAAACCGCCCCATCAATTTTCACGAAATTTGGTGAAATGATAAAACCGCCCCATCAATTTTCACGAAATTTGGTGAAATGACAAAAACCGCCCCATCAATTTTCACAAAATATTTGGTGAAATGACAAAAACCGCCCCATCAATTCTCACGAATTTGGTGAAATGACAAAAACCGCCCCATCAATTTTCACGAAATTTGGTGAAGAGATGGTATGTGGACCAAGAACGAAGCCACTGAATTTTAGTGCAGATCCGTTGCATATAGATCTGGATTTAGGAACAGATCCGAGATCCTCTCGACCTTGGCGACTGTGTGCTCTCCTGAGCGTCCATCTACATTGAAGTCATATACTGCTGTAATTATCCATCTAGACTAAAGTCATATACTGCTGTAATTATCCACCTAGATTGAAGTCATATACTGACTGCTGTAATTATCCATGTAGATTGAAGTTATATACTGCTGTAATTATCCATGTAGATTGAAGTCATATACTGCTGTAATTATCCATGTAGATTGAAGTCATATACTGCTGTAATTATCCATCTAGACTGAAGTCATATACTGACTGCTGTAATTATCCATGTAGATCGAAGTCATATGCTGCTGTAATTCTCCATCTAGATTTAACTCATATACTGCTGTAATCTCCATCTAGATTTTAACTCATATACTGCTGTAATTCTCCATCTAGATTTAACTCATAAACTGCTGTAATTATCGGTTCCAGTGCACTGTCAATAGAAATGTCCACTAATCGGTGAAAATTTCTTTGCGGAATGTTAAGTCTCGATCTCAGCTAGGCGTGGTACAGATGGATGCTTAGTGTCATGCCATTGTTAAGTACCCTACAGGTATATGTTTCATACTATGCATGTTGGATATCATACAAGTGGATGTTATTCCCTTCCTTGTCACGTATCCCGTCAGAGCCATTCTCTCCGACACTTCGTCGAACACGCTTTTTTTACACGCAACAAGCGCGCGCGCGCGGGCGCGAGCACACACACACACGCGCGCGCACACACACACACACACACACACACACGCGCGCGCGCGCGCGCGCACACACACACTAGTGTTATATCACTTTTAGTGGAATGACGTCAAACTGAAGAAACAACAACACAATGACAACAACAACAACAACAACAACAACAACACAACAACAACAACAACAACACACACAACAACAACAACGCAGCAGCAGCAGCAGCAGCAGCAGAACAACAACAACAAAGAACAACAACAACAACAACAACAACAACAACAACAACACGCGCACACACACACACACACACACACACACACAACACACACACACACACACACTTGTCTGATATCACTTTAGTTCAAGGACGTTTAAAGTGGAGAGACACACACACAACAACAACACAACAACAACACACACACACACACACGCGCACGCGCGCTCACACACACCACACACACACACACACACACACACACACACACACACTCACACACACACACACACATATACACACCATGCTGGTTCCAAGCGCGAAAGGATGAAATGACGTCAGTGCCGACGTTCACTTCCATCTCATTACTACACTTCCTCATTATTAGGGCACTACGTCATTATCTCCTTGCTACCACATTCACACCATTGCCCCATTTTCGCATTACTGCTTCTCTTTTTTTTTTTTTTTTTCAATCTTCACTCGTTGTATAATCATTGCTGTTATTTGGCATTATTGCTCCTTGTTCATTCTTTACTCGCTGTATAATCATTGCTATTTCGCATTATTGTCCCCCTTTTGTTCATTCCTCTCTCATTGTGTAATCATTGCTATTTCGCATTATTGCTCACTGTTCATTCTTACTCATTGTATAATCATTGCTCTTTCGCATTATTGCTCACTGTTCATTCTTCACGCATTGTATAATCATTGCTATTTCGCATTATTGCTCACTGTTCATTTTTTTTTCACTCATCGTATGATCATTGCTATTTCGCATTATTGCTCACTGTTCATTTTTCACTCAATGTATACTCATTGCTATTTCGCATTATTGCTCACTGTTCATTTTTCACTCATTGTATGATCATCGCTTTTTTCGCATTATTGCTCACTGTTCATTCTTCACTTAATGTATAATCATTGCTATTTCGCTATTGGGCATTATTGCCCACTGTTCATTCTTCAGTCATTGTATAATCATTGCTATTCGCATTATTGCCCACTGTTCATTCTTTCAGTCATTGTATAATCATTGCTATTTCGCATTATTACCCACTGTTCATTCTTCACTCGTTGTATCATCATCGCTATTTCGCGCATTATTGCCCACTATTTATTCTTCACTCGTATCATCATCGCTATTTTCGCATTATTGCCCACTGTTCATTCTTCACTCGTATCATCATCGCTATTCGGCATTATTGCCCACTGTTCATTCTTCACTCATTGTTGATCATCGCTATCCGGCATTATTGCCCACTGTTCATTCTTCACTCATGTTTGATCATCGCTATCCGGCATTATTGCCCACTGTTCATTCTTCACTCATTGTGTGATCATCGCTATTCGGCATTATTGCCCACTGTTCATTCTTCACTCATTGTATAATCATTACTATTTCGCATCATTGCTCCACTTTCTGGGTATTGCCCCTCTCTCTGGTCATTGTCCCGCCCTGCTCATTATTACTCTCATCTCTTCTGGCACCAGGGGCTCATTATTGCCCCCACCTGTACGTTTGGTGTTTCATGATTTGCTGAAGGAATAAACAGGTCCTTTGGGGGATGTGACGCAGAAGTCAGTATGGACAAGACGTGATATGTAATTCCTAGCCCCCAACTTCTGTGAGGCCCATCATGCATTGCGGACTTTATGAGAAAGTAATCACTTTGTCAATCAATGTATTAAATATGAAAAAGGAAATAGATTTATAAACAATTTTGTTTATATTGGTTGGGAGAGAGAGGAAGCAATTGACTGATTTTGAAATGTAGAAGAAGAAGAAGAAGAAGAAGAAGTGATGAAGAAGTAGTAGAAGAAGAAGAAGAAGAAGAAGAAGAAGAAGAAGAAGAGAAGAAGAACAAGAACAAGAAACAAGAACAATTACAAGAACAAGAACAAAAACAAAAACAAGACGAACAAGAACAAGGACAAGAAGAACAAGAGCGAGAACAACGAACAAAAAGAAGAAGTACACGAATGTGAATGACAAAGAAGTACGTCTGTGTTGACATTAAACATGTTGGCGACTGCACTTCCGAGAAAGTAAGTATTAAAAGAATAGGTCTCTACAAACCATGTTTCGACACTTCTGTCGTTAGTGGACTGAGTGGTTGGGCATTTGGCAATAAGACGGTGCCATTTCGAATCTCGCTAGACCCCCATCGAACAAAAGTATCGTTTTCGCCCTGCACTCCCCCCCCCCCCCCCCCCCCCCTAAGCGAGTAGTCGTTCCTGTATTGCCCTGTCCCACTTTCGGGCTATTCGGTGTCACTATTCTTATCAATTCGGAAGTTTCGAGATCTCGGAGCTTCCTGAAGTTGATTCAGCTACGCGGACTGTCTAACTCGCGCTTCTTGTTCTTCAGCTGGAACGAGGTTGTCATCATCAGAGCCACGTGATGGACGATCGGTGCCAGAATCAGCGCCAGGAATGTGGAAGGAAGGGAGGGAGGGGGCGCCGGAGGAAAAGGTCTAGTCTACAGTGAAGGCCAGGTCACACATTGCACGAGTCTCTCGTTCGAGTACTTGCTCTTTTGCGCTCGCTTCTTCATTTTTGAATTTTTATTTACTTATTTAATTACTTATTCTATTTTAAAATGATTGATTGATTGATTTAATTTTGATTACATCTGTTCACAACAATGGTGGATATTAGACCCAAAAAAAAATCTCACAAAAAAAACCAAGCCAACATTAAAACGGGCGCATGTATAAGATTTTAACTTGTGTGTGTGTGTTCGTGTGTGTGTGTGTTGTGTGTGTGGTGGTGTGTGTGTGTGTGTGTGTGTGGTCCATCCGTCCGTGGTCAAAAACGTGT
>JADBJO010009542.1:59232-66732 GCA_016801955.1 Conus betulinus | reverse complement strand
CACACACCCACCTCAGGACAGTGCGTGCTACACGCTATGGCTCCAAGTGTCACCTGTTAGGCCTACACCCCGGCCCAACAATGGCAGTTGCTTTTCAGCCCTGCAATGGACCCACGGGTGTAAATATATTGAACAAGTGAACACTCACAGACTAACAGATGCAGCGACCCGATAAAAAAAATGACTGACCAGTGGCTACTCGTGCACAAAATAGGCACAAGAACGCACAAGGAACCGAGCAGCATTCAAGTAATTAACTGCCTAATTACTCAGCCAAGTAACCACGTAACCCTTCAGTCGCTCAGATAATGAAACAATCGAACAAACAGGTAAAACACTTGTTTGTAACAGGTACCAACCCAGACACACAGAGGAATAATCAAACTAGCTTCACTGGCTGTATCTTAATCATTTGCTCAGGCCGCCGTGCGGTTTCATCACTATGACTTAACCCTATCCGTCTCGCCAGCCAACAAGGGCGACGTTTACATGCCAGTTTGTCCAGTGTTCGAACACAAGGAACCTGCAGGGCGCGCTTAACGAACATCTCTCCCCTAGGGTCCGACAACCAACTGGGGCCGACCAGCCATGTAAGTGGCTGGATCTGTAGAAGTGCAGAGGAACAGACCCTTCAGACTTTGTACCTAGGGCAAAGTCCAGCATCCCACCCTAAAAGATGTTTACCTAAAATCTCAAGTCCACCTCAGCTTATACTCAGTCTCCCGGACCAAACCATCCAGACCAGCCATAGTCAAAGGGAGGCTCTCAAGAGCCCCCCAGCCCCACACCCAGCCAAAGCAAAGGCGACACCAATTACGATGTGGCTGAAGTCTAATGGCTGTCTCTCCAAAACCAGTCTGCCCAGACCAGCCGTTGGCAAATTGTCTGCTGACTGACCAGCCTCTTAACTGGGCATTCCAGCCTACCAGCTAGGTTGCCCCTCACTGCGATTCTATCCCGCGTTTAAGGGGTTAACCACTACAAACTCTGTCTCAAAGGCTGGTTACACACACGTAAAATCCCATCACCAAAATTTCGTTAGAAAACGGGCAGTTTGACCGTTGCTATAGATGACAATTACACAGATCCCATGTACGAAGAATGAAAATATGACTGAAAAAGATTTGACAGACAGACGACCGACATGGGAAACGACCTGAATGTAGCGCCAGCAGACAGATCTTCACACCACTCTACCAGGCAGGCGGCCCGTTGTGGAAGGGAAAGTGTCGATTGCAGAGTGCTTAGAGCTTGGTCTCAAACCAAGGATAGACGCTATGTAAGTACTCTGATAATAATAATAATAATACCACCACTAGCGTGTATCTCTGTAACACACACACACCACACACACACACACACACACACACACACTAAAAGCCCCTCCTGAATAATAGCTCAGCGACGCCAGCCGCCCTCCAACTCGGTTTCCACACAGAACATTTCCTTCCTCCTCTTGCCGTGGGCTTGCAGGCTCTTTTCTATGCCCTGCTTATCCACCAAACTCAACAAACCCAACAACAGCGGAGCGGAAGAACGCTTAGAGGTCTCACGAGAAGGCTGTTGGTAACACCTACCCGTGAAGACGAACAGGAGGGGTGGACTCAGTACGGGCGGGGTTTTAAAAAAACGCCCCCCCACCCCCCCCCCCCCACCCCCACCGCCACCGCCACCCCACCCCCGCATTTTTGCCACGCTCTCAGCCGTCAAACGCTGGTCAACCTCTTCAGGGTCCTCCAGCACACTCTCGTTTGGTTGTTGAGGATGTGAAGGGCAACGTGTAATGACGACGACTGTTTTCAAAGTCGCTGAGTGGGGTGAAGAAGAAGACCCTTTGTTTAAGCGTTCTGTTCGCTCTTGTGGTCGTTCCACCCGGAGGGGGAAAAAAAAAAAAAACAAAAGGTGAATGTGTTCAAAGTGAGGCGAATCAGTACAAAGATTTCCAGATAGCATTGGTGGAGGAGGCAAAAAAAAAAAAAAAAAAAAAAAGAAAAAAAAAAAAACCAAGGAGAGAGAGAGAGAGAGAGAGAGACGGAGAGAGAGAGAGAGAGAGAGGAAAAGAAAGAAATTAGGTGAATGACGAGATATCCAGCAACCAATCAGAGGGAAGTGAACAGAATTGGACGAATCACAGCCTGAAATGTTAATGCAGAAAAGAGGCAACACACACACACACACACACACACACATATGCGCGCACACATACGCATAAAAACCCGCACACACGCATGCGCGCACACGCATATACAGGCGCGCGCACACACACACGCACACACACACACACACATACATGCACATGCACACACGCACACACGTGGGCCCATGCCCACACATGATGAACACACGTGTACATCCACTACACACACATAAAAAAACCAAAACAAAACACCGGTAGGTAGGCACTCAAGGTCTGACCAGCGCGTTGGGCTAATGCGTAGGTCAGACATCCGCTGAGTCGTAGCCACGAGACCCTCTTCTTCGATTCTCTCGTCTTAGTTGTGAATTCATTTATCCATCAGCTTAAAATCACGTGCAGTGTGGTCTCTAAACTTAGCGGATGTGGTGTAGCGTATAATATGGACTAGTCCGCACGCAGTGACGCCTCCCTGATAAAACTGAAACTGAAACTTACCTCTCTGTCCCCCCCCCCATCTCTCTCCCTCTCTCTCTCTCTCTCTCTCTCTCTCTGTTCCCCCCCCCCCCCCCCTTTTTTTTTTCTTTTGCATTATTGTGCTGACAAAACAAAACGAACCAACAGGAGCTGGAGAATACGTCAAACGCATTGTTGTAGGCCAGAGAAAAGAGAGAGGGGATGAGGAAGGAAAGAAGAGAGGGAGGGAGGGAGGGAGGAGAGAGAGATACGGAGAGAGAGAGGGGGGGAGAGAGATAGAGGGAAGGCAGAGTGAAGGCAGAGTGAAAGAAGAAAGAAGAACGAAAGAGAGTGAGAGAGTGAGAGGAGAGAGAGAGAGAGAGAGAGAGACGAGAGAGAGACAGGAGAGAGAGAGAGAGAGAGAGAGAAGACAGACAGACAGAAGACAGACATACAAAGAGAAGGAGAGACAGAGAATGAGAGAGAGAGAGAGAGAGAGAGGAGAGAAGAGGGAGAGAGAGGTTGAGAGAGAGAGAGAGAGAGGAGAGGAGGAGAAGGGGGAGGAGAGAGGAAGAGAGGACAGACACGAGACAGAGAGCGAGACAGACAGACAGAGACAGGAGAGACAGGAGAGAGAGGGACAGACAGAAGAGAGAGGGAGGAGAGAGGAGGAGAGAGAGAGAGAGGAGGCGAGAGGAGAGAGAGAGAGAGAGAGAGAGAGATTTAGGAACCATTCATTTCAGGCTTGTTGATTTCTGACAAGGCACATACTGGTTATCATTTACAGCACACACACACACACACACACACACACACACACACACACAACACACACACACACACAGATAGAGAGAGAGAGAGCGAGAGAGAGAGAGAGAGAGGAGAGAGAGAGAGAGAGAGAGATTAGGAGCCATTCATTTCAGGCTTGTTGATTTCTGACAACGCTCATACTGGTTATCATTCACAGCCGTAAAGCACGGGATATGACCACTGGCCTAACACCGACGGCCAAAACGGCAATCGGCGAAAGATGAGAATACGGCGAATGGTGAAGAACACGCCATCACGACAGTTTTCCCCCACCACTCCTTTTGAAGCCACCCCCTTATAATGGTAACGTCGTTTGATTGGTAGACAGAACCGTCGGAAAGTGTTGTTTTTCTTCTCTCTCTCTCTCTCCTCACTCCTGAAGAGTGCGGCCATGGACCGTTAACAGCTGGTAGGCTACAACAAACAACCCGCTCTTCCTGTGACAAAAAGCCGCTCGGCTGGACGAGGTGGCTGAACGAAAGGTCGTCAACTGTCAGGCCAGCTCCTTCTGGTTTTCAGCTCGGGCGGACAGGAAAGAAACTAAACCAGAAACTCACCTTGTGGCAGACCGTAACACGTGGGTGATCGGTCATCAAAGGTCTCCCCCACCCACCCCACCCCACCCCCACCCCCACCCCCACCCCCAATGCTAAGTCTTCCTATGGCGGCGGTTTTTGTTACGCCGGCGTTGTCACAAATTAAAGTACAAGAAAAGCAACCCCCCCCCCCCTCACCCGCCCTCTCTTCTCGCCGCCTCCACCTTACCCCCACCCCCACCCCCACTCCTCACAGCCATCCCTCTTCAAAAAAAAAAAAAAAAAAAAAAGAAAAAAAAAAATGAAAAAAAATGAAAAAAAAAAAGAAAGAAAGAAGGAGAAAAAAAGGAAATGAAAAGAAAGAAACAGGAAAAAAGAATATGGTCCTGTAAATAAAAAGATAATATTTAACAAGTAATTAACGAATGGCTCGACTTACCTTATAACGAATAGAAGAAAAAACTAAGTTGTTACAAGGGAAAAAAAACTTACCTCCAAAACAAAATCTATCGTGGTAGGCAAAACGAAAAACCAAAACACTTGTCCAGTCACAAACTTGTACCTCACACAAGCTGGCATTTGCAAACGTAATTAGCAAAAAGGGAGGAAAAAAAAATCACCTGCGATAAACTTCACTATGCCCCAAGCTGCCATTGATTCGCAGTGGGTGATGGGTAGAAAAGAAGGGCGGGGCTTAGATGGAGTTTTTTTTCATCCGCCTCCTTTCGGGTAGCTTCGTTGAAAAAAAGAATTTAATACAGAAATGTCCTACTGACTGAAATGTCCCATTCGCTCTCCAGCTTGTGTGTGTGTGTGTGTGTGTGTGAGAGAGAGAGAGAGAGAGAGAGAGAGAGAGAGAGAGAGAGAGAGAGAGAGATCGACTTCAACCACCTTTTAGAGTTGCTTTTCAAGACGGTAACCGTGGCGTGATTTCGCATCTGAGACTAAGAGCGGACTTGGCACAAACTGTAGAACAATTCTTCACACAGCGGTGCGGTAAGGAATCTATTTTGCTGGACGGCAACAACTTTAGCAAATTAAGATTATGAGAGGACGCTATTGTGGCGGTGAGCAAACAAATCACATCAGGTTAGACTCACAACTGGATTCGGAAACACACAGCACATACTTTTCTAAGATCTCGCCCCCCTCCCCCCTCCCCACCCCCACCACGAGTCATTGAACAAGACAAACTCGAAGCGGCAGGATGACAGAGCGATTCGCAATACTTCTGGAATAAAGAGAACTGAAATGGACTACTACCAAAGACCAGTATGTGGGCCAGAGTAGCTCACTTTAATACAGTGCCGGACTCGTGATCCTCGTGATCCTGGGGTCGTAGGTTCGAATCTCCGCCGGGCAATTTCGGCACAGGGTGGGGGGCTTTCACTCGGAGTTAACTTTGATTCTGACTCCATTTCCCGAAGGGTCCTTCGCATGAGGCGAACATCTTGCGCACTCATAAGATCACACTACCCCCTTTCGGAAGAGAGGGCCAGTCTGGCCTTTGCTGTGGATGAGGAGAATTCACATACCATGCATCCTCAGTGAAAAGAGGAAGGACTGAGTGAAGAAGTGGGTGAGTGGTAGTTGGACTGAATGACCACGGGAAACGCTGGTAAGTTCTGCAGTCGGCTGTATCCAGGTATACAGCCCATGGTGTAAACAAGAGTCTGGATACTGTAAAGCGCTTACAGCTTGGTCTCTCACCGAGGACAGGCGCTACAGAAGGACTGTCATCAATAATAATAATAATAATAGCAATGATGATGATGATGATGATGGTGGTGATGATGATGATGATGATGATGATGATGATGATGATAACATGTATTTCTTAAAAAAAAAAAAAAAGAAGAAAGAAAGAAAGAAAGAAAAGAAGAAGAAGAAGAAGAAGAGAAGAAAGGTCCTATATACCGCAAACATACGAACGCCATTTTCGTGCCGCTTTCGTACCGTTGCCGCAAATTTCAACCTGGCTCTTCCCGCAAGCGTAACGCTCCCCAAGCAGACGAACACGAGCGGCGAGTAGGAGAAAAGCCTACGTGTATACAACGTCCACGAGCTTCAAACACGACCACGAACATGACCTCCACCCGAACCACATCCGTGAGCCGCCTACCTACCTGCCTACCTCACCGACGTGAGGAGTTTTTTCAGCAGGTGGGAATGCAATTTTCTGCTGAAAGGGTCGGTTCACGCGGGCCTGGAGTGACGTTTGGCACACTTTAACACAAAAGCTAATCGGGCCTTTGAAGCGATGGAGAAGGGAGAGGAGGGGGAACGAGAGCTGTCTCGTGACTGTGGGCTGATACTACTGTCGTTACGAGTGACAAAGGTCAACAGACCGGCCATTTGAAAAGATCTTGAGTGACCCCCCTCTCTCTCTCTCTCTCTCTCTCTCTCATTCCGACACTGGTGTGTGGTTTTCGTCACCTTCAACTTTACGACAAGTCGTAAACAGACGACACTCCACAGACTCTAGACTTTTCTCTGGAAGCCATCAGAAACCACTGCCGGATGTCAACAAGTTTGGACAACACGAGTGGCAACGCTACAGGGCTTGACACAGTTTTCTGAACATTCTCCACCTGTGCGAGAACAGTCGCAGAAACACGTCTAAGCAGTGAGGCAGAAACACGGCTAGACAGTGAGGCATTTGTGGTAGTCATAGCCAGGTTTCCTCGTGGGCTAATTTACAACGCGGTTTCCTTTTCAGTTTTATTCTATAGTCCAGTCGATCTCTAAAGGAAGGGGAGTGGGGATACGGATGAGAGTGGGGGGACGGGTTAGGGTTTTCTTGACTGTTGTCATCCCGAGAACATTCAAGAAAAAGAAAGAAACACACACACACACACACACACGCACACACACACACACAGCGCGCGCGCGCGCGCACGCACACACACACACACACACACACACACGCGCACACACACACACACACACACACACACACACACACAAGCACACGCGCACACACACACACACACATTCTTGATGACACGGTAACTAAACTATTGACATACTTACAACATGTGGAGCATGCTTTTGATTTTTTCGCCTCCAAATCAAAATACAAAATAAACGAGACTTAAGGAAAGAAAGAAAGAAAGAAAGAAAAAAGGGAAAATGTAGAAGAGCAGTTGGGAGAACACAGACAGTCCAATTGAAAGCGTCCCTGATCCTTGTCTTCGGCCCCGACCTCCATTAACATGTAAGGCAAAACAAGCGTTTTTATTGACTGGAATATGGGGGAAAAAAAGTGGGGTCAGAAAGGGTTTTGTGTGTGTGTGTGTGTGTGTGTGTGTGTGTGTGTGTGTGTGTGTGTGTGTGTGTGTGTGTGTGTGCTTCTCATGAAAAAAAAAACAAAAACTTATTTCTGTGAGCAAGTTGTGTCATGAGTGAAAACAATATCATGTTTCCGTCAGGGGAAGGAAGCACCGACTGAAAATAAAATTACTTCCCTTTACTTTAACTTTTTGTGATAGGATGTTGAAAATACTAAATACGAACATTTAAATCACTAGACTTTTTTTTTTTTTTTTTTTTTTTTTTTTTTTT
>JADBJO010009542.1:41732-44232 GCA_016801955.1 Conus betulinus | reverse complement strand
CCTCCGTCAACACTGCACTCATCTTAACTTCAGTCCCTCTGTCGGCTCCAGAATCCCTCGTATATCTTTAGAATTTGCACAGCTGCAGGGAAACTGCGCCGACATTTTTTTTTTTTTTTTGGGTCTTACGATCTCCAGTTTTTTTTTTCCCTTTTTATTCTTTTTTTTTTTTTTTAAGTGGGGCCTCCAGCTTCCTATATTTTCCCCACTCTTTTTCACTTGTTCTCTCTATAAGGACCTTTTCTCACTATGCATATTCTGGGGGGGGGGGGGGGGGGGGGGGGGGGGGGGCGACTGGGCATAGTCTGGGGGGGGGGGGGGGGGGGGGGGGGGGGGGGGGGGGGGGGGGGGGGTGGGGGGGGGGGGGGCCATTGATGATGGGCATTCGTTGCTCTCTCTGTAAGGGCCTTTTCTCACTAAGCATAGTCTGTGTGTATCATTGACGATGGACATTCGTACTATGCCTATTTTAATGCTTTTGCATATGTTACAAAACTGAGTTTATTTGTGTTTTAATGTGTGGTGTGTTTACATTCTCATTCTGCGACATTTCATGCTTTTAGCAAAGCAAAACAATAAAGGCAGTTAGCAAAAGACTACATGTATGATATCATCAAATATATTGTGTGTGCTAGTGAGTAAAGTGTAAATGTTCATGCATGTGAGTGTGTGCGTTGTGCGTGTGCGTGTGTGTGTGTGGTGTGTGTGTGTGTGTGTCAGAGAGAGAGAGAGAGAGAGAGAGAGAGAGAGAGAGAGAGAGAGAGAGAGAGAGAGAGAGAGAGAGAGACAACTGAACAATTGAACAATTGAACACAATTTTCATGTTTCAGGCCTCCGGCCTATAACAATATAGAAAAGAGTAATGATAACGAAAGTATATTTTTCGATGTACTAATGATGCTTCTTTATGAGGGTAACTAATTATTCATACTGTATGGGGATATGAGTTCTCATTTCTTTTTCAATGCATAATAAATGTACATAGCAACATCTCTTGTAATATATACACATTTTCGTTTGCAAGTAATTGTTTTCATTCATTAGAGTTCACGTTTTGGATTGTCTGTGCTTCAGTATGCATTTTTTCTGTGAAAGGCATATAAGCATTGCATCTCAGTAGAAAGTGGAGTTCGTTCTCAAGTTGTTACAAAAAGGACAAGCTCTAATATTTTATTTTGTATCTGCTATTTATATATTCATGTCTTTTAACCCAAAATAACCCAAAACAAAATCTGGTGAAATGTATTTTAACTTTGTTAACCGTTAATAGGTTAGATAAGGTTGAGAGAGAGAGAGAGAGAGAGAGAGAGAGAGAGAGAGAGAGAGAGAGAGAGAGAGAGAGAGAGAGAGAGAGAGAACGCGCCTAATAACTACTTTGTCTTGTTGCCTTAGTAGTGTCGTGGTAGAAGGAGAGGCTTTCTCTCAATTTTGTTTCCATGCAGGAACTGAAATAATACCCTGACAACAACCCACCCCCCCCACATCCCCTTACGAATCTTATTTTGCTTCACCGGATCCAGGTTGTGCTTCGGATCCTAAGCCGGATCTGACAAAACTGGCGATTTCCTAATGTGTTTCAAATATCGAGATTCGTGCACTTGCATTCTTCGTGGGAATTTTACACACACACACACACACACACACACACACACACACACTCACCCACACACACACACACAACACACACACACACACAACACACACACACACACACCACACACACACACACACACTGGAAAATTGCCTATTTCGCAATAATAAAAGAAACACTTTTAAAAAATCCTGGTTCTACCTAGCCTCTGATCCGCATCCGTTTAAAACATTCCAGAGGTTTGTTCTTGTAGTAAATGCTGTTTCTCTCCACCAGGTTCCGTCTGACAGAGAAAGAAATCGACGGACGCGCAGGAAAAGATAACCTCTTTAGCGGATGTAACGTCCGAGTGAACGGCCCTGCTAGTTCTCCCTACAGGGAAAGAACTAACAGAATTACACAAAACCACGTCGTTGCCCTGTTAACAAAACAACAACAACAATAATAATAATAATAATAATACAATGATATAATATAATGATAATATGATAATGATGATGATGATGATGATGATGATGATAATAGATGAAAATAAAGTACATGTATATACGTCAGTATTCAGGTAATCGGCTGTAAACGATTTACGAAAGAAACCGGACAAAAATAAGCTTTCATCACTTTTAACTGTCCCCCCCCCCCACCCCCCACCCGCACACACACACACACCCCCCACCCACCACACCTCTTCCTCTCTTTCCTCTCGTTCCCCCCCCCCAACACACATTGACATAGGCACGCACAGACACACACGTGCGTGCATGCCTACACGCATACACACGAACAAAACACACACACACACATGCATGCGCACCCCCCTCCCCCTCCCCCCTACGCACTTACCACACTTCCAGCTTGCGATCAGGAGAGAAATGCTTCTAGCGTTTTTTTCCCACCATGATTTTCATTTTT
>JADBJO010009542.1:24232-36732 GCA_016801955.1 Conus betulinus | reverse complement strand
TTTCACACGAGCGTCGAGTGAAAGAAAGTAGAGAGAAAGTGGAAAGGGATTTTTTTTTCTTCTTTCTTTCTTTCTTTCTCTTTCATTTTTATGTTCTTTCTCTGGGTGAACGTGCTGGTAGGTTATCATGCACAGTTTGTGGGCTTAAAGAGTTGCCTCCCCCCTCCCCTCCCGCCTCCCCCCACCTCCACCCCCACTCCCCCCCCCCCACACCCCCCCCCACGCCCCAAAAAAAAAAAAAATCACGGCGCTGTGTTGAAACTTGTTGTTATGATGACAGGTGGTGGTTTCTTTCGTTAAGGGGAGGGGGAGGGGGAGGGGTGATTTTTGTTTCTTTGCGTGTGTGTGTGTGTGGGGGGGGGGGAGCGGGGGCGTGCGTGTGTGTGCGTGTGTGTGTGTGTGTGTGCGTGTGTGTGTGTGTGTGTGTGTGCGTGTGTGTGTGTGTGTGTGTGTTGTGTGTGTGTGTGTGTGTGTGTACGTGTGTGTGTGTGTGTGTGTTGTGTGTGTGGTGTGTGTGGGCGTGTGTGGGCGTGTATGTGTGTGTGGGGGGGGGGGGGGGGGTGTGTGTGTGTGTGTGTGTGTGTGTGTGTGTGTGTGTGTGTGTGTGTGTGTGTGCGCGCGCGTGTACGTGTGTGTGTGTGTGTGTGTGTGTGTGTGTGTGTGTGTTGTGTGTGTGTGTGTCGTGCGAGCGCACGCGCATGTGAGTGTTGTGTGTGGCCGGTTTTTTTTTCCTTCTTGTTCTTCCTTTCCTTTTGTTCTTTTCTTTGCTTTTTATTTCTTTCTTTCCCTTCTTTCCTTCCTTTCGTCTTCCCTTCTTCCTTACCTCTTTCTTCTTCGTTTGTGACCATTCTTTTTCATTTCTTTTCTCACTTTTTTTTTCCTGCCAGTCTTTCTATCTTTCCTCTTTCTTTCTTTCTTTCTTTCTTTCTTTCTTTTCTTTCTTTCTTTCTTCGTTTTTTTTTTTTTCTTTTATTTTTCTTTTGCTTGTTTCTTTCTTTGATTCCCCTCTCTCTCTTTCATTCTTTCTTTCTGTTTTTTTTTTTTCCTTAAAATAAAAAATGTTGCCGTACCAGTGTGACGATTATAGAGATGGTAGTATCATTAACATTCGAACTCGTGTTCGTGTACGTATGTATGTGTGTGTGTGTGTGTGTGTGTGTGTGTGTGTGTGTGTGTGTGTGTATGGCGTTCGTGCGCGCGCGTGCGCGCGCGCGCGCGCGCGCGCGTGTGTGTGTTGTGTGTGTGTGGGCGTGCGTGCATGCGTGCGTGTGTATGTGTGTGTGTGTGTTTATGTGTGTGTTTGTGTGGTGCATGAGTGTGTGTGCGAGTGTGTATGTGTGTGTGTGGTGCGTGTGTGTGTGTGTGTGTGTGTGTGTGTGGTGTGTGTGTGTGTGTGTGTGTGTGTGTGTATGCGCGCGCGTGCGTGTTTGTATCTGTGTGTGTGTGTATGTGTGTGTGTGTGTGTGTGTGCGCGCGCGCACGTGCGATCGTACGCGTACGCGCCCCATATATACGCTCGAACTTGCTTTTTTTTTTTTTTTTTTTTTTTTAAGTACACGATGTAGGGATAAGAGAAATGAAATCAAACGGTATAATTTATTCAGTTCAATTATCGGCCCATTCGTAGAGGTATAATTAAATGACAGATTATATCAGTCATAACAAAACCACCTCTGAATGTTAGCCAAAGGGCAATAACAAACACACACACACAGAGGTGTGTTCTGGGAGATCAGAATCTTAATAGCAGAGTTCCTTTGGTGAGTGATGGCTGCTTTACTTTACATCAGAAGATATGCTTGTAATCGATTCCCACGTTTTTCAGATAGAGTTAAGGAGAGAGAGGAGAGAGAGAGAGAGAGAGGAAGAGAGAGAGAGAGAGAGTTCCCTCTCTGTCCATGATAGGTAGAGTTAAGGACGAGAGAGAGAGAGAGAGAGAAGAGGGGGAGAGAGAGAGAGAGAGGAGAGGATAGGAGAGAGAGAGAGAGATTCTCCCTCTGTCCATGAGAGAGAGTTTTAGGGAGAGGCGTAGAGAGAGAGAGAGAGAGAGAGAGAGGAGAGTGGGAGAGAGAGAGGAGCGTTCTCTCTCTGTCCATGATCAGATGAGAGTTTTAAGGAAGAGAGAGAGAGAGAGAGAGAAGATCGAGAGAAGAGAGAGAGAGATTTCCTCTCTCTGTTTCATGATAGATAGTTAGTTAAGAGGAAAGAGAGAGAGAGAGAGAGAGGAGAGAGAGAGAGAGAGTAGAGAGAAGAGGGAGATTAGGGGACAAAGAGAGAGAGGAGGCGATTCTGTTCTGTCATGATAGTAGAGTAAGGAGAGAGAGAGAAGAGAGGGAGAGAAGAGTGTGAGAGAGTACGAGAGAGATTAAGGATGAGAGAGAGAGAGAGAGAGAGAGAGGAGATGAGGAGAGAGAGAGAGAGAGAGTTTCTCTCTCTGTCCATGATATATGATAGGAGTTAAGGTAGGAGAGAGAGTAGAGAGGTCAGTGATAGAGAGAGCAGAGTTTCTCTCTCTGTCCATGATAGATAGAGTTCATTGAGAGGAGGAGAGAGAGAGAGAGAGTAGAGCGAGAGGAGAGATTTCCTCTCTCTGTCCCATGATAGATAGAGTTAAGGGAGGAGAGAGAGAGAGAGAGAGAGAGAGGTTTCTTCCTCTGGAGAGATAAGTTAGAGAGAGTTAAGAGGCGGTAGAGATGGGATGAGAGAGAGAGAGAGGGAGAGAGAGAGAGAGAGGAGAGAGAGAGAGGGAGAGAGCGAGAGTTTCTCTCTCTCTGGTCCATGATAGAGAGTTAAGGAGAGGAGAGAGAGAGAGAGAAGAGAGAGAGAGAGTTTTTCTCTCTCTGTCATGAGAGTGTAAGAGAGAGAGAGAGAGAGACTTTAAGAGAGTTTCTCTGTCCCTAATAGAGGTTAGAAGGGGAGGGAGAGAGAGAGAGAGAGACGGAGAGAGAGAGAGAGATAGCGAGAGAGAGAGAGTTTTTCTGGGGGGCTCCACAATAGAGTTAAGGGGAGAGAGAGAGAGAGGAGAGGAGAGAGAGAGAGGAGAGAGATGAGAGAGGAGAGAGAGAGCACATATAGATAAACAGATATATTTGATAAATTGAATAGGTAGACAAGACAGATATCCTTTTTATCTATCTATCTATCTACACACACACACACACACACACACACACACACACACACACACACACACATACATACATACACACACACACACACAGACGCACGCACGCGCGCATACACACACACACACACACACACACACACACACACACACATACAGACGAACGCGCGCGCGCATACACACACACACACACACACACACACACACACACACACACACACACACACACACACACACACACGCACGCACACACACGTACGAACCGACAGGGCAACGATCAGTTCCATCCAAAGCCCAGCTTGTAGGTCAGCACCGTCTCCCATCAACAAGGAACCAGTTCCAGTCCTGAGAAAGTCGTTCAGGACCAGCCGCAGGCGACAAGGCCTTACACACGAGGCCCTCCCCTCTTCCCCCACTGCTCCACAGACACCTCGTGAAGGAGCTGCCCGAGCCCCATCCATCATTGATAACCTTCATGTCCCTGTTTCGGGCTGTCACGCACGCAATCACCCCCAACCTGTCACCCGGCCAACCTGTCACGACCGTGAATTTTTCAGAAGGCCTCCCTCCCAGCCCCTCCTCTCGCCAGACCCTACTCCCCCCTCCTCCCCCCCACTCTTCACATACTCGACATACTCGAAGGACCAGACACCTACTCCCTCCCCCACCCCCCCCCACCCCTTCTTCCCCTGACTCTTCACATACTCGAAGGACCAGACACACACCTCAGCTCAGCGAGACCTGAGTCATTCATTCACACCCACAAACGCACGACATTGAACAGTTTTGGCGGCGAGGCTGTCCTGGTCTAAATCGTTTGAATCCCTCCGGGTGGAGTGGGGTGGGGCTGGGGTGGGGGGGGTGGGGGGGGCTGGGGAATGGGGGGGGGGGGGGGTCTTCAATGTCTTCAAGTGGCAGCACGAAAGTCTCGGCAGCTGAGAAAAGAACCACAGAGGTGCGAAGGGGGAAAGAGATTCCTTTCGTATCCCCCCAGTCATACAAACGTTTATTTTTTTCTCATTTGATTACAGCCTTTATAGCTACAGAAAATAATGAGAACGCTCTTAAACGGCACCGATACGCACAAAGACTTTAGGTTTCGATGTGTCATCAGATATGCACACAAACGGTTTCGATGACAGATAGACGCACAAAGACTTTAGGTTTCGATGTATCAGCCACAACAGTTTGACAGATATAGCACAAAGACTTTAGGTTTCGATGTATCAGCCACAACAGTTTGACAGATACGCACAAAGACTTTAGGTTTCGATGTATCAGCCACAACATTTGGATACAGAGATGTCGATCCAGAGGGACGTCCGAAAAGATTCTTTCCGGAAGTGTGTGCCGAGCTCGCGGACACCAACACAACGGATGTAGGAGCTCGAGGGCACCAACACAACGGATCCAGGAGCTCGAGGGCACCAACACAACGGATCCAGGAGCTCGAGGGCACCAACACAAAAGATCAAGGAGCTCGAGGGCACTAACACAACGGATCCAGGAGCTCGAGGGTACCAACGCAACGGATCAAGGAGCTCGAGGGCACCAACGCAACGGATCAAGGAGCTCGAGGGCACCAACACAACGGATCCAGGAGCTCGAGGGCACCAACGCAACGGATCCAGGAGCTCGAGGGCACCAACAACAACGGAAAAGGAGCTCGAGGGCACCAACACAACGGATCAAGGAGCTCGAGGGCACCAACGCAACGGATCCAGGAGCTCGGGGGCACCAACACAACGGATCCAGGAGCTCGGGGGCACCAACACAACGGATACAGGAGCTCGAGGGCACCCCAGGAGACAGGCGCAGAAATGGCCGACGCAGAAAGGTGACATTCGACTGCAGCTCCCAGGGAGACCCACCAGCCAGGGTGATCTCCTGGAACCGCGTTTGGCCTCAGGGCTCCAACCTCCCAGCAAGGCCATGGAAGGAATCCGGACGCAGACAGAGGATGGAGAAGGAAAGCAGGCTGGAACACAGGCTCACAGACACACTGGGTTCTAGGGGTCATTATGAGGGACATGATCTGGAGCGTTGGTGCCACAGCCGTGACAGCACAGGCTGAGGCTGCGAGCACACGCAGTCCCCATCAGCTATGCCACGTGCTGATGTGAAGGGGGACAAAAGGAATTATCATTAATGATCTTAAGTCCGGCGAATTACGCAGGGAAGACAAAAAAAAAAAAAAAGAAACAAAACGGAGGAGACTATAGCGTGAGGAAATAAATGCATAGATGAAGTGACAAAAACCAGCATCCCACAACACACACACACACACACACACACAAACACACACACACACACACACAGAGTGAACAGAACAAAGAGAGAGAGAGAGAGAGAGAGAGAGAGAGAGAGAGAGAGAGAGAGAGAGAGAGAGAGAGAGAGAGAGAGAGAGCTGGCACTGGTACTGGCACTGGCACTGGCACAAAAGCATAGGAAAGGCTGCTCGGATCTCTAACGACATGAAGAGAGGATATCACTTAAAGCACCATCACCGAACCCCACGGTACCCGGGGCAACGCAACTCCTCCTCCGCATTCCCACCATCCCCCTGCATTCTGGCCTGAAACGAGCACACATTTCGCCAACAGCCGAGGACAAACAGGCGCTAAGCCGAACGTCCTGTGGCAAGCCAGTACACAATATTAAAGGGAACACAAACACGAGTGCGGAAAGGGACTTTCCTTAGAGTCTGAAGCATAGGTAAGGTAATGTTGCTTATAGCCTAGTCGACCGCAAAGGGCCATATCAGGACTGTCACCACGTTAAAATCAACACACAAGTCATCAACAACAACAAAAAAAAAGCTTTCGCACATCTCTTTAAAATACATCCTCTAAAAGCGTACCAGAAACTTCCTTAACAATTTTCTTCCGTAAAATCTTAGATCAGATGAAAAATGTTATAATCTCTTTCAGAAACTCAAAGATCACGTCAGGTGGGACATCTCTGAACAGGGTTTTCATGGACTCTGCTGTAAAAGTGTTTTATGTCTCACATCGTGCGAGTCATAACTATCTAAAAGAATATGTTTCACTGTGAGTGGAACATGACACGGAATGCAGGTGGGAACAATAGCTGAAAGTGGATAACGAGAACACCTCACTAGCACCTGCTCTCCCCGTGCAAAACCTGTCAGCAGCAACAGAGATCCCCAAGTACCGTTCAACCCCCTCATCTTAGGAGCTGCGATGGGCCAGATTGAGCCAGACCTCAGGGCTGGAACGCAGGTCCGTCTATGTTCTCCATGATCGGACGACGATTCGAGGATCAGCAGGTTCGAACCGCCGGCAACTGGAGACTGAACACCGGAATGAAATGTACGGGGTCCCTCCCAGCTTCTCTGCAACCCCCCCCCCCCCCCCCCCCCCCCCCCCCCCCCCCCCCCCCCCCCCCCCCCCCCCCCCCCCCCCCCCCCACACCCCCCCACCCCCCCCCCCCCCCCCCCCCCCCCCCCCCCCCCCCCCCCACCCCCCCTCTGTCCCCAAACAGATGGCAGGGAAAATCTGGAGGAGCAACACAAACTTCCCAGACTGACGAGGCAAAAAGTGAAGTGCAAGTGGAGGAAAAATGCCATGACCTCCATGTTTGGCCACACACACACGACAAGCAAGAAACCTTCTCACATCTTAAAAGTTGATCTGGTAACTTCCATTCTTCCTAGGAGAAAGAAAGAAAATATGAAAAGAAAAAAAAGAACAAACACAAGAACAAAAAAAGGACAAGAAGAGGAAATAATATGCATGCATGTACATGCACCAAGTTCCCAAACAGGCGGTGACTGAAAAAAAAAAAAAAAAGTTTCTAGATGACAGGTAAACAGACAGCAAGGGCAGAAAAAATAAACTGACGACAGTACAAAACAACAGCAGCAGCAGCAGCAGCAGCAGCAGCAACAACAACAACAACAACAACAACAACAACAACAACAACAACAACAACAACAACAACAACACAACAACACACACACACACACACACACACACACACACACACACACACACACACACACACTAAAGAAGGACAGAGTCAACGAGAGAGAAAGAGAACAAATGACTGCCACATCATTCCAAGAAGTCAGGGAAACGATTAACAGCGACCCCCCTCCCCCCTCCCCCAGCATTTCCACGGGTTGTCAACAACAGACCTTCTATGTCCACCACAGTCAAGCTTAACATGGCAGTTAGAAAAAGTAAGACCCCATGACGGCAAGAGGAAGAAAAAGACAGGGAGGGAAAGACAGGCTGTAAACCGTTGGGGTGTCTGTCTGTCCGCTTACACTTCAGATCCTTAGGATGCTCGGTGCCTGGAGCACAGGTCACCTGCCTAATCGGCTTGGTCACCTGAACGTAATTAGATCAAATTACCTTTCAGACCTCCGGCCCGTCAAGACTTCTTCTCCTTCTTCTTCTTCTTCTTCCGCGTACGCAGGCTGATACTCCTGCGGATACTCCCTGTATAGACCGGCAGGTATTAATCCCATCTGCTCAATAAAGGGAGTGGAGTTTTGTATGACCGTTTTTTTTTTTTATCCCCGCCATTAAGGCAGCCATACTCCATCTTCGGGGAAGGTGCATGCTATGTATAACGTGTCATCCATACCAACGGCCAAACTGGCCTTCTCCTCCGAAAGTTGGTGATGAGATTTTACGTGTGTGCAAGACGTAATGCGTACGTTCACACACGGAACCTCGGTTTATAGTCTCATTCGAAGGACTGTATGGGAAATGGAGTCAGAACCAACGTTAACTCCGAGGGAAACCTTCAAGACATGATTTACCTGATTTGGAAGTGAAATGATTGCAGGCAGAAATTGCAACAAGACCGAAAACAGAATGACAGCGCGCCCAAATGAAGGAACAAACAGATAATAATAGAATGTATTATTTTGTCATTTGTTTATTCCGTCGTGTGGCGGCCCAGTAATCCTGATTTTTGCTCAAGATTGGACTGGTTCGGAAGGTAAAATGGGTGTCAAACTGAAAGAAGATGAATGAGAAACTGCAGTGTTTTTCAACTTCATGTTTGTGTTTTGCCTCTCTTTTCTTTTTTTTTTTTGTTTTAAATATAAGTGTGTGCAAAAGAAAGAAAAAAAGCTCATAGTGGATTTTTTTTTCCGATTTTTTTTTTTTTTTTTTTTTTTTTTTTGAAGAAGAGGACAGTGTGAAGCACCAAAAAATGAAGAGGTGGATTGGGGCGTTAGGAAAAAAAAAATCACCGCCTTACGTGCTCCAGTGATCCAATAACTGATGCCACCAAAAACATACACACACACACACACAAGTGTGTGTATGTGTGTGTGTGTGTGTGTGTGTGTAAGGCTATGCGATTCGTCGAGTATTGTAAACCTCTTTGCGATTGGTCGAAAGATCTGTCGGCATTCATCAACAGTGTGTACCTGTGTTTCCGTTGGGGATGATACTTCGTCATGAGCAACAAGTCAACAACCTCCCTTCAAGTCGTGAGACAATTCACAAACACCGACCTTTCGATCCCCGAGGTCGACTTGCACTGTCATAAACTAATCAAGAATCCCTCAAAGCCTCCCATAGCCTTTTGTCACAGACATCCACTGGGCAGGCAATAAACCGCACACGCGCGAGACTCCTCCCACGGCTGACCGGAGATAACCACCATCAAAGGCTTTCGCCGGCTGACAAAAATCCCTGAAGGGAAAGCAACTCTTAATTGTGATTGGGGATGGTCTCTCCTAATTCATCCGCAGTGACGAGCAGCAAACCCCCCTTGTGTCCAAGGCTAGGTGTGGTGTATTGACCTTTTAGCGTCTGCCCGTCTCTCCGACCCTCACTCCCCTCCAGACAGTTGTCACACCTGAAGAAAAGAACAACATCCCTGAGCAAGTGAGGCGTGTGAAGGTGGCGGTGGAGGGGAGCCTTAAAGGCTTTCAGCCAGGCAAGCGTGACGGGATGACAATGGCGGCTGCTGTAGGAAAGTTGTCAAGTGTGTTTGAAAGATGTTTACCGTTGAAGGCCGAACGTGTTCAGCTTTCCGGTTTGAAACCTTTTTTTGCGTATCCCCGAATCGCCGCATTACCAAATTGCCGTAAAGGTACCAGTAGGTCGCAGTGTAAGCTGTAATGTGTGTGTGCGCGCGCGCGCGCGCGCGCGTGCGCGCGTGTGTGTGTGTGTGTGTGTGTGTGTGTGTGTATGCGAACCCGAGTCAAACAGCCCTTATTTTCTGTTGCATTTTGATCAAGTCATGTCATCGCTGCTTTCTCTTTGTCAGACCTTGCAGCTTATTAATGTTGTGACCCACTGGAATTAATATTCGGAACATGCAACGGCGTTACGTACATTCACTCAGACGCCGCAGGAGGAAAAAGATGCAGACAGTAGTAGGCAGAACATCATTCATCATATGAAATATTGAGTCGTTAAACCCTTTTTCCCTGTTGATGGGAATACGTTAAATAGTGTTGTTTAGACAGTTTCTACCTTGTACAAAGAAGTTTTGAAGATGCTGCTGTCTATTCGTTTCTTTTTTGTCCATGTTTAAGGAGGTTTGGGAAAGTATTGCTGGCCACATCTTTTCCAGGTCAAGAAAGTTTTTGAAACTGTTGCTGTTACGTTTTTTTTTTTCCTCCCAGTCAAAGAGGAATGTTGCTGGGTTCTTTTGTTTTCCCTGTACAAGGAGGTTTTTGAAAGTATTGCTTGTTACTTTTCTTTTCCTGCGTAAGAATATTGCTGCTAGCTTTTTTTTTTTTTTTTTTTTTTTTTTTGACATGCATGGATTGAACAGGGTACAATCTGCTATTTGATAAAACAATTTTGACGAATATTAGTCCTTAAAGAAACTGACACAGAGTTATGTCAGTGACACACTTTCGATGCCAGACTACGATTTTGTGAGAAAAATGCTCTGCATCCAGATTGTCTGTGTGCAAAAACAGAAGTACTAGGCCATCAAACGCGGGAACAAACTACAAAACAAACACAACAACGGGTTTCGACCCATTTTTGGTCTTCATCAAGCAGGACAAATAACTTTCAAAACAATGAAACAACGGATGAAACGGGCATGCAGTTACTTCATAAAAGCATTCCAAATCTCTGTATCAGCTAGGCCACCTCTAAGAAAACAAACGATGAAACGGGCAGTTACTTCGTAAAAGCATTCCAAATCTCTGTATCAGCTAGGTCACCTCTAATTCTTCCAAAACGTTCCAAGATTAGCAACAGAGGGGGTGCTGTATAGCAGGGGGGAAGGGGGGGAGGGGGGGTCAGAGAATGTGAGCACAGTATTTTTTTTTTTTTTTTTCTGCATTTTCCATATAATTTATTATTATTAGCAGTAGTAGCAGCATCCTCTTGGCGGTCGATGACGTGGTCAGGATTCTCACTCCTTCTCTAGTATTCAATTCTGCAACGAAATGTGAGCAGTGTCCACTTCCCTTTGCTCGTGCAGCGGAATGTGGTCGGGTGGTCCAAGAGGTAGAAACCATTCCGAACGTCATCTGGTAGGTGTCGAAAGTTATGGAATCGATGCAGAAATGAAGACATTAGTAAAATGAATAAATAGACAGAAAGATAAATTATTACACAAATAAATGAATAATAATAAATAAACGAACGAACAGATAGATAAATCAATAACAGAATGCTCGAACACCTGGTGCGAGCCCTTCTGGGGGTGATTTGGGAGAGGAAAAGGACGTGCGGAGGGGGAGGGAGGGAGGGGAGGGGGGATGGAATATGGTATAGACATATCCATCCATTTGCGCAAGATGCAGCTTCATCAAGCACACATGATTTGCGTCTTTCCTGGATGCTGCGTTCAATTAGGAACATGGCCAGTGGGAAAGAGACAACGGCAGTAGCAGACGTAACAAACAACAACAAAACCTCATGTTCTAGGACAAGGAAGCTGCCACCAGAAGCAAGAATGCACACCCCAGGAAAATCAAGACAAATCAAACGCGTTTCTCTCATACCACTTCTGCAACACCAGTGACAAAGTCCGTGTATGAGACTATACCCTGAAGGCTCTAGGTGTTCGGGCAACGTACACCATCTTGCACACAGGTCAAATTCCATCTCCAGTCTGAAACAGGAAGGCCACGCTCGCCATCATTTAGAGTGACTGGTGTACACAGAGAATGCGTCACCGAGAGGAGAAAAAAAAAAAAAAAAAAAAAAAAACAAAAAAAAAAAGGAAATGAGTGGAAAATAAAAGTAGTGACTGATGTTGGAGAGACTTGAAACGAATGATTGACACCAGCAGGCAGATCTTTCATCGGATCTACCCAGGTAGGAGGCTCGTGGATTGTAGAGGGCTTAGAGCTTATAGTCTCTAATCGAGGATATGTACTGTGTAAGTGCTTTCCATATAATAACAACAACAACTAATGATAACAATACGATAACATAACAATAAAGACAATAACAATGATAACAATAATGCAAATAGCAACAGCAATAATAATAATATAATATTAATGATAATAATAATAATAATGATAATACTAACAATCGTAACAATAATACTAATGATAATGAAAGTAAAGCCAGTGGAAAACAAGCACTTTCTCTTCTTTTAGGGCAAGTGAACAAGTTTGCCATACACACACACACACACACACACACACACACACACCACACACACACACACACACACACAGAGAGAGAGAGAGGAGAGAGAGAGAGAGAGAGAGAGAGAGAGAGAGAGAGAGAGAGAGAGAGTTTCATTCTACCACATGCATCTCAGACGAGTCGAACGAATGACACGCTGACAAGACCTTCAGGTTACCATGACTCTTCCCCCTCCCCCCTCCCCCCCCCCCACTCCACCGCTTACCCAACCAACCCAACCAAACACCCCACCACTTTCATAAGGGACACTCCTAACCCGCCCCCCTCCCCTCCCCCCCCCCCCCCCCCGTCCCCCCGACCCCTCCCCTTCCTCGCTGGTGTCACTCCTACGTCACCCCCTCCTCTTTGGCCCAAAGGACAGGAACCACTTCCAACACCTTGAAAAGCTGATCCACGTTCTGATCAATTAAAAACTTCTTCTCGCCGCTTAAACACGAAAGAGAGCGAAGAGAAAGGACGGGGGCACTCCGGGAACCAGCATCAACACCCCACACCCTTGTGGTGGTCAAGTCAGCTCACGGGCTAGAACCATTGACACCCCACCCACACGGAACAGGTCCACTTAGCTTTTGTTCTCGTCCTGTGCACTCCAAGGGGGAAAAAACCAGGGAAGACCACTACCCCCCCCCCCCCCCCCCCACCAACCTTGCCCTGGGGGTATCGCCCCTTGTTACTCTAGCAATGGAGTTATTGTGTCCATCACCTTCTTGTTGTTCCATCTGTTACCCCTCTCTTCCAATTCAAGCTGTCCCTTC
>JADBJO010009542.1:14232-16732 GCA_016801955.1 Conus betulinus | reverse complement strand
GTGCGCGCGTCCGTCCACGTATTCCTCCCATGACCTTGTCGATACCGGTGACCAAGACAGAACCCAACCTGGGCCATAGGCGTGGAAAGTTGATCGAAACTGAGGTCACCATGAGAGCAGGGCATACAGGGCTGCACAGAACTGGAGCCTTGTTGTATGCTGATCAACGGGGATGAGGATGATGAAGATGATGCTACGGATTTCCATTCCGGTCTGAGACTGCATGACGAGGGCTGTAAGCTACGCTTACTTTCACGACCTACCCCGGCAGCCACAAGGCCCGAGAAGTACAGATACCTGCAGCATTTGGTTTTTTTTTGTTGTTTTCAGGAAATTTGAGCAGCACTTTCAGAGGCGCATCCATTAGTGAGTGAAACTCGTCTGCGGGGTCCTAGTCTTCCCAGCTGAGCCCGGAGCAAGCTCGATCAGCTCTGGGTAGGATCTGGTCGGGGGTAGAAATGACTCTGATGGGAACTGAATCCACGACCTCCCAGCCAGGAGTCCGCGACGCTAACCACTTCGCCACGGTGGCTGGTCACTTTGAAATATTTGTTTCTAAAGGACGTGTATCACGTCTGAAAAGAGAGAAAGGAACTAAAGAATGCAAAAATTTCACCAGCATATCCCATTAATTGAGTAAACAACGTTGTTCAGATGTCCTCAGGCAATTTACAGGCATATGCTGCGCGCGTGGGGGGGGGGGGGGGGGGGGGGGGGCATTCGGCACCGAAAATGATTTGCTGTTAAGACCATAAATCTAGCCACAGAGGTCAAGAAGAAGGAGACAGAGAAAAGTGCGTCCATCAGGACTCGATCCTTAATCAAGAACATCGTTCAGTGTCTCCTTTTACGTAGGAGAATTTTATGAAGCTTTGCAGGTCTTTCTCGTCGAACAAAACTGCTTTTTCGTACAGACGGCATTTCTTCATGGTCGCTCAGTTCTCTCTGCCTATGAGTCAGAAACAGTGACTTCATTCGTTTTGCCCTAAATGCTGGTTAAGTGGAACTTTTAAAATGTTGTCTGGAAGACCTCCATGTGCCAGAATGATGATGCACCATGCTCCACATTTGCAAGCATCATATTGAGATTTCCGCCAGTTTCTGCCACAGCTCCTGTTTCAGTCACTGTTCTTCTTTCCCAAGGTACCTTAGAAGGACAAGCATGCATGGCCGTGCAGTATGTGGATTATGCTGCGATCAAGGCGAACACAAATGTTAGAAAGCATGTGGATAAGACAATAACAAATAATGCGAAAAACGCATCAAGGGGAAATGACAGAACAGGAGATTGTGCTTTCGCAAAAGAAAAGAAAGCTTATCAATAATGGGGGGAAAAAAATCCCATTCCGTCTGCTTCGTCTGGTAGACGTATTGCATAACAAAACTGTTCTTTGTTCAATGAATATGTCGTTTTGAGGGTATTGATTGAACTTAAACTAAATTTGCGAGTCTGTATTGAAAATTTGATTAAGAATTCAAGAAAAAAAAAATCAAGTTAGAAACCACCCCAAGGAAATGAATAAATGAACAAGTGAATTTAAAGATACATACATACATACATTTGATTAAGAATCCAAGAAAAAAAAATCAAATTAGAAACCACCCAAGGAAATAAATAAACAAACAAGTGAATCTAAACATACATATCAATTACTTTAATGCATCAACTTGTCAAATCAACAATAAACAAACAAGTGAATCTAAACATACATACATACATATATGCATGCATGCATCCATGCATCCATGCATGCATGCATGCATACATACATACATACATACATACATCCATCCATCCATCCATCCATCCATCCATACATACATACATAGTGCACGATCATGGGTTTGGGATGCGAAAAATGTACAACGTTTAGCCGTTAATCTTGTTAGATCGAAAATGACTTACGGGCAACAAGTTTATTTTCAGCTCCCCAAACTTAACTGAAAACAAAAACCGCAATCTGTAGACAGTTAAACCATGGCTGTACACAAATCTATTCACCATGTCAAAAAAAGTAGATTGTTTATTCTCTCTTTCAGACTTACGTTGGCAGATAATGGTCAAAATATAATTAATGTATCACCAGAAGTCTTCCTGTGTCAAGGTCATTCACCGACGAAATATTCTTAGATTCAAACACACCGAGCACCCCTAAACAGCTCGAAACCAGTCACATTTGAACTCATTGGAAATTTTACCTTTGATCTGTTTGAGAAATATAACACTGACATCCAGTCTCATTCAGCTGTGCTAACAATACCGGTATCAGGAGGAAGGAACTCTCGTGGCAGCTTGACAGTGGAAGGTCTTCAACACACGAAACTTTCCTAACTCAAGGCCCTGAACTCCTCACACACCTATACGGGGGCTGGGCCGCTCTAGGTCATTACTCCCAGATACCCCTCTGCAACCAGTCTTTTTTTTTTTCTCCTCTCTCTCTCCATAGAAAATGTAACATCGCCATCACATCTGTTTCATCCGTGTCAACAGTGTCTCATG
>JADBJO010009541.1:120950-139415 GCA_016801955.1 Conus betulinus | reverse complement strand
CTCACCACACTCATACACAAGTCACGTAGTCTCACTTGGAACTACGAATTGGCAATGCACCATATTGCCTCGCTCCGCAGTAAAAAGCTGTTATTGCAGAAGTCTCCTGCTGCAGAGGCTTTGTTCAGCACACCGTCTCTGTTTCTATAATGAACTTGGTTTTTTTCCCTCTTTGTTTTACTTAAATACAAACACAGATGTGTCTGTATATACACCACACACCCACGACACAACGAACAATCTTCAATGCGAAACTGATATGACATGATAAATAAGCAAAAGTTAAAGTTATAACAATTGTGCAACAACATAGGACACAAAAGGCAAACATGTTCAAAGGAAAAGGATGATGAGTATGGTCTATGACAATAGACGGCAAACGCGTCACACTGCCAGTGTCAGCAACATTTTTGTTCTGTCATTTAAACACAGCACTTCGATGTCGACGCACCAGTTTTTGTTTGTATTCAGCACTCCCAACGTCAGCACTTTTTGCCCTACCTTTTTACCACTGAATGGTAGCACTTCGATGTCGACGCACCAGTTTTTGTTTTGTCCACAACACCACAAAACGCACTTCTTGAGCTGGAGATGATAATAACTTGTGCAATACATCGGACAGGCACCCACAGACTGCACCAGGCCAGACAAGGAATGAACAAACAAACAAACAAAACAAACAACACACAGATGGTCCCTTCTTGCTCTTTGTGTTGTGGGCCTGATGTAGCCTGGACTTTGCAGCCATATAACTGGGACTTGGCAGCCATATGAACTGGGACTTTGCAGCCATATGAAACTGGGATGTAGTCTGTCTCGGTACATGGCTTTCTTTCTTTGGCGCCCCAGATCTGGCAAGGAAGGAGGGGTGTGTTATCTAAGTAACTGATCCTCTCCTGACGGTAGGGAGAGGCGAAGATTACCGTGGATCGTGAGGCCATGTCCTTAAGGGGTGTTGACCAAGGGGAGAAGAATGGAGGAGGCCTGCAGTGAAGCACTGGGGAACGCTTGCCTGAGTAGGTGGATTAACTCAGCCCAGTCTGCTACAGGCACTGGCTTTTCGTCACAGCTGTTGATCCCCACATGGAAAGTGACCCGTTGGATGTGGGGTGATGGGGGCAGTGATTTCAGCCACTGACACAGCTGATGGACTGTCAGGCCAGGCACTGACAGATTTTTCACCCTGTAGCGCTCTGTTGACATTTCCTTCTCATCTACCCCCTGCGACACTGAGTCTCCTAATAGCAGCATGTTACAAGTTTCTGAGATTATCTTTTTTGTCGTAAGATAGCTTAGGAGGTGGTGGATTTGAAAGAGAGAGAGAGAGAGAGAGAGAGAGAAAGAGAGAGAGAGAGAGAGAGAGAGAGAGAGAGAGAGAGAGAGATTTTTTGTTATCAAAGCACGAATGTGAATGTTTCTCTTTTTTGTACCGACTAAACCTAGCAGTGTGCGAAGGCGATTCAACAGTTACTCAGTTATCGATTTTACATTATACTCGCCCTCGTATGCAAACACTGGCCTTTTATCGTTTATGTCAACGGCTGCTGCATACGTTTCTAGTCCATTGGCTGCTACCTACCTCATACTCTTTGTGTAGTCGCTGTCTTAGCCTGTGTTGGTAGCTGCATTACACTTTTTATTGTAGGCTTTATTTTGCTTAGAGAAACCAGTCAGCGGAATATGTACAGAATCAGAGAGAATCTGAATGTAGAAAAGAGCTAAATCTACCGTTGTATAAATGATAGTGTACCCCGTTGTTTTGAAGCAGATATCGTTACAGGCTACAAAATCATATTGCTATTTGTTGTGTGCACTCCGCGAAAAAATACGTTTTTCAGTTTTGTGCATTTTGAACAGCCAGATCTACTCCGCAGATACATGTTGTATTTTTAGGAGAACATTAACTGAGTAATTGAAAACTCATCTTTACGAGGTGCTTGCTCCTCAGTGATCAATTTTTATTAATAGTGATGCACACTGTTGGAGAAGAAAAGACTGCTTGTCACTAGCAGAGAGAGAGAGAGAGAGAGAGAGAGAGAGAGAGAGAGAGAGAGAGAGAGAGAGAGAGAGAGAGAGAGAGAACGAATCCTTTTTTTATATATTAAAGGAATGCGAGAGAGAGAGAGAGAGAGAGAGAGAGAGAGAGAGAGAGAGAGAGAGAGAGAGAGAGAGAGAGAGAGAGAGAGAGAGTTTAGCTAAGAGAAGAAAAAGAAGGCAAAGAAATCTGACTTAGACTTAGAGCGAGTTGAACTCTGAACTACTTGTGTGCTCGTATATCATCGATCCTGTGCTAAGTAGGGGATTTTTGATCATTTTCAATACAAGCTTTTTTTTTTTTTCTCTTTTTTTTTTTTTTTTTTGGTGGCTATCTTTTGCTAAATGATAATCTAGTCTGTTACATAGAAAGGCAGGAGTCAGACATGTCGTTGAGTGCAAGGTGCATGGTTGTATCGGTGTGCATGTGAGTGTGTGCATGGGGACCATCATGTGATAGAGGAGACCCTGACTCGGGTTCAAGTGAGTGCGGCTCTTGTATTTTTGAAGGCCTTTCATTGCCTTATAAATGACCATGTGATGACATGAATATGAACATGTTTGATTATGACCATGTGATGACATGAATATGAACATGTTTGATTATGACCATGTGATGACATGAATGTGAACATGTTTCATTGTGACCATGTGATGACATGAATGTGAACAGGTTGGATTGATTTTCTTTTTCCCTTATAAATGACCATGTGATGACATGAATGTGAACATGTTGGATTATGACCATGTGATGACATGAATGTGAACATGTTGAATTATGACCATGTGATGACATGAATGTGAACATGTTGTACTGTTGTACATGTTGTACATGTTTTTTTTCTTTTTTTTTTGTGTTTCGTTTTTCGTTTGTTTGTTTGTTTTTTCTGCTGCATTGTTTTGACTTTGTCACGAAGATATCCGTTTGTTTCCCTTTTTGTACTCCCAGTGTGTGTGTGTGTGTGTGTGTGTGTGGTGTGTGTTGTGTGTGTGTGTGTGTGTGTGTGTGTGTCTGTCTGTCTGTCTGTCCGTCCGTGGTCAAAATGTGTTCCACTAGCTCCAGACAAAATTACTTAGCCGATCTTTCTGAAAAAGTGTAGGTATGTTCATTATGGGTCATGGATGATGCCTGATGTTTTAGTTTACCGTTATAGCCATTACTAACGGCTGTAAAGGCCTGTAACGTTTTTTTTTTTTTTTTTTTTTTTTTTTTTTTTTTTTTTTTTTTTTTTTTTTTTTTTTTTTTTTCTTTATGGAATATCTCAGAAAGTACGCGGCCCGATCTTTCTGAAAATTTGTAGGTATGTTCATTATGGGTCACGAATAATGCCCGAATTTTTAGTTTGCAGTCGCATCTGTTACTAACGGCTGTAACGGCCTGTAACGGTTTTTTTTTCTTCTTCATGGAATATCTCAGAAAGTACTTGGCCGATCTTTGTGAAAATTTACAGGTATGTTCATAATGGGTCACAGACGATGCCTGAAGTTGTGTACAGTTATAGCCGTTACTGTCTGTTGTCTGTCTGTCTCTCTGTCCTTCCATGATCAAAATGTGTTCCACTAGCTCCAGACAAAACTACTTAGCCGAACTTTCTGAAAACTTGTAGGTATGTTCATTACGGGTCATGGATGATTCCTGATGTTTAAGTTTACCGTTATAGCTGCTACTAATGGCGCGTAATGGTTTTCTTCTTTATGGAAAATCTCAGAAAGTACTTGGCCGATCTATCTGAAAATATGTAAGTATGTTCATTAAAGGTCACAGATGATGGCTGGTGTTTACCAAAATAGCCATTACTGACGGTTACACCAGCCCAAGACGGATTTCTCTTTATGGAAGATCTCACGCGTATTCAGAATAAACTGAGAGTACGTTTATGTGGTTTGCATCTTGCTATATGCTGGTTTAAAGTAGTATCTTGATGTGTGAGCCGTACTCAGCATTCTAGTTTGGGCGCTTTCACTAATAGTTAGTGTGTTTTTCCATCACTGAATCGTGTAGTACTTTAATTATGGGTGTTTTCACTTATTATTTTGTTTGTTCATCATTGAATCTTTTAGTACTCTAATTTTGGGTGCTTTCGCTTATTATTATGCTTATTTACTGCTGAATCGCTTAGTATTTTAATTACACTTTTTCTGTACTGTGGTCAATAGCCTGTGCTATTCCCATATTTGCTTTTGAAACAAAAAAAAAATAGTTTGTACCACTTCCTTCTCTTTTGGTTCACACAGAGAGAGAGAGAGAGAGAGAGAGAGAGAGAGAGAGAGAGAGAGAGAGAGAGAGAGAGAGAGAGAGAGAGATGAAAAAAGGAGAGAAGTTAGTTAAGAGGAACAGAAGAGGACGAAGAAGTCTGAGAGGCTTGAACTTTCAACAATGTTTTGTAGGCTCGTATATCATTGATTCTAGGATGCGTGTGAGACGTGTGAACATATCTGTTAAATTTCATGAGAAGCTTTTCATCGCGATCTCGAGTCTGGATTGTTTACTATCGTTTTGATCGCGATCAGAATCGTTTAAAATGTTCCAAACCATTCACATATCCGATAGGTAAGATGTGGATCCTATGATCGATTGTGAGGTAAGTAACCAATTTAGATTACTAGTAGAGCGCCTTGTCTTTCTGAGGCGAGCAGACTGTATGTTGGAACTACTAACTGGACGTAGCGCCTCGAAGCCCTTCCTAGCCGTTGAGATGCTTTTGAATGTCTGCTGACCAGACAAAGTTTACTTTGAAATTTGATGTGGTGACTGTCCTCACAGAAAGAATGTTTTTGTTTTAGATTATGGAAAGAAAGGGGATTGTATTCTCCACTGTTAACTGGGGTCTGTGGACACAGAATTGTTTGTCGTTTATGTAAGGCAAATTGGTCGTCTGCAAGACCTGAAAAAAAAGAAGTTTGTGAAATGGGCAGATGAATTGAGGCCAGAGTGACTTGAATATCTTTTGGAGAAAACAGTATGAAGACTTTGTCTTTAAGGGCGTCTTGTGGGTTAGCATTAGAAAAAGGAAAAAGAGGAAATATCAAACCCCTTCGCGCCAAAAGAAGTTAGGAGCGAATCAAAAAAAAAGACATTTCTTTTCTTAATCGTGACTTTATGGTATAGATTCAAGATCTCAAAAGAGAGAGAGAGAGAGAGAGAGAGAGAGAGAGAGAGAGAGAGAGAGAGAGAGAGAGAGAGAGAGAGAAAGAAGAGAGAGAGAGAGAGAGAAGAGAGAAAGAAAAAAGGGAAAAGAGAGAGAGAGAGAAGAGAGAGAGAGAGAGAGAGAGAGAGAGAGAGAGAGAGAGAGAGAGAGAGAGAGAGATTACAGAAGACATTTTAGCAAAGGAGAAAAAAAATCTACACAACACAGAATAACATGGAATACAGGTCAGTGAAGAAGGAGACAACTTGTAGAGTGTTCAGTGATATGGGACTCATTTCATCGCTGAACACAACAACGCCACGTGTCACAGATTGCTAGAGAACATATAGCGTGTCACAGATTGCTAGAGAACATACAGCGTGTCACATATTGCTAGAGAAACATATAACGTGCCACAGATTGCTATAGAACATATAGCGTGTCACAGATTGCTAGAGAACATATAATGTGTCACAGATTGCTAGAGAACATATAATGTGTCACAGATTGCTAGAGAACATATAGCGTGCCACAGATTGCTAGAGAACATATAACGTGTCACAGACAACAACGGCAAATACAACAACAACAACAACAACAACAACAAAAACAACAACAACAACAACAACAACAAGAACAACACTACTACTACTGCTACTACTACTACTACTACTACTACTACTACTACTACTACTACTACTACTACAAAAATAACAATGATAATAATAATGATAATAAAAACAATAACAGAAATAATAATAATAATCACAATAATAATGGTGAGGAGGAGGAGGAGGAGGAGGAGGATGGGAAGAAGAAGAAGAAGAAGAAGAAGAAGAAGAAGAAGAAGAAGGAGGAGGAGGAGGAGGAGGAGGAGAGGAGAAGGAGGAGGAGGAGGCGGAAGAGGAGGAGGAGGTGGAGAACAAGAACAACAACCACAACATCAACAACAACAAACAAACAACAACAACTTCTAATGATAAGAACAACAACAATAATAATGATAAAATTTGCAATGACAAAAAATAAAACCTGTAAGCAAATTACGAAAAATGTAATCAAGGTAATCAGTGGACAAAACTGATATGCGAGAACACTTTAGTACGAACACAAGTTTCATCATAAAATGATTGGACGTGGGCGATGGAGGAAGGAAGGTGGTTGCTGAGGGGATGAGGGGGGGGGGGGGGGGGGCAGCAGGGGGCGAGGGAGGGGGGTGGCCAACATCGTGATATCTGTGTCTGCCACAGGCCTGTGAAAGTTTCATGCAGCCTAGCCAATGAAAACTTATTTCACAATCAGAGACAAGAAGAGATCACTGGCATCCAATGGAACAACAGAACTTAAACAGTGAAGTATTCATGTAGTAACACCACCACCTGGACATTTTCCATCATAAATAGCCAAGTTTTTCCCCAGTCTGATCATACCACCAGCCAGACGACAAGGAACAGTCAACCCCACAGCCACGCCAAGAGCAGACTGCCGCAGCTACGTGAAGAAGGTGAGTGACAACAGCTGGAGAGTGAAGTGGTTGTGGCAGGTGAAGTGAAGCGGAGACTTAGGTACAGATGTGTATTGAGCGCCGCTGTGTTCTGCCTTTGTCTGCATGCATCAGTCTGGTCAGGTTCACAGTGGACTACAGTACAGAGGTGTGGGACTGTTCACAACAGTGTACTTCAATAGACTAGACAGGTTCTGCCAACAGCCAGCTTGCTTTTGACTTGTGATTGGAAATCCGCAAAGGCTTAATGCATCACTGAACGAATGCATTTGACTTTAATCTCTTTGAACATGAAGGTTTTCTCCACTGTTTTGGATTTTCAAAGCATTAGTGAATGGATTCAACATTCCCATCGCCAGGAACGGCAGAGAATCACACTGAATCATCATGTTGTGTATGAAAATCTGTAGCATGATTCTGGCCCTGCCCTCAGAAACACTCCTCACATCAGCGAACAATAGGAGGCAGAAATGATGGGAAAAACCACATTGTGGAGTACTATACATTTCGCATTCATGTGTTTCTTTAATGTGAATGAGTTTACCTTTAATGCATAGCTGTAAAATTGGATTATAACTCTGATTTGTAACACCAATGGATGGTAATCTGAGGATGACACCGTGGAACCTGAAATAGCATGCATGTTCCCCATCCCCCCCCCCCCCCCCCCCCCCTCTCTCTACTCGGATACGCTTTTTTCTCCCTTGCTACCATGTGGGACCATAAGCCTGCTATCATGATAACGTCAGTAGATGTTCATCTGAAGAAGTAGAAAAAGGAGGAGAAGGAGCAGGGAAAGAGGGAAGAAAGGTCAAATGGGAGGAAGAGGAACAGAAAAGACAAAGAAAAAAAGAAGAGGAAGAAGACGAAAGAGGAGGAGGAGACAAAAAAAGAAAAAGAAAAGATGAAGGAGGAAAAGGAGGAGGAGAACAAGAAAAAGGAGAACACAGAGAACACAATGCAGCAGAAGGTTATCCAAAATTATAACCGTAGTAATAGTGAGGACAATTTCTGCAGCGCCGATCCTAACAACCTAGGCTAAAGGACGTTTTACAAGTTTTAGAGAGAGAGAGACAGAGAGAGACAGACAGACAGACAAAGAAAGAGTTCTCAAGTTACTACGTTTTGATTTACAAAATTCCAGATATTCAACTACACATTGATAAACAAAAATCCCATCTGTTTAACTACAAATGGATATGCTCAAATCTCACCTGTTTTCCAGCTAAAACAGCAGTTTAGCACGGAATTTGTCAGTTTCCATACAGGGCGTCCACTGAATCAAATGGATAAATTTCAATGTAGCCATAACGTTCTTTTTAATACTGCTTCTCTTTCCAACCTCAAGCACACAAATAATGAACAGAGCTATGCATCATCTCCAGTTGGTAGGGGGTTCACATGGCATATATATTTCAACATCAAAATTTGGAGTGCCCAGTCGTATCATCTTTTTTATTTTTTTTTTTTTTTTTTTTTTTGTCTGGTAACCGTTTCAGGGTGTGTGTGTGTGTGTGTGTGTGTGTGTGTGTGTGTGTGTTTGTGTTGTGTGTGTGTGTGTGTGTTCATCATAGCCCTCTATAATCGCCCATGGACATCTTCCACATACAGTCATGTAACATCAGCCAAAGGTGAAATTAGATGTTCCCCTGTTCAGGACACAACACAACAAACCTTCCCTCTATCACACTCTGGTACTAAATGTTCCCCTGTTCAGGACACGACAACAAACCTTCCCTCTATCACACTCTGGTACTAAATGTTCCCCTGTTCAGCACATAACACAACAAACCTTCCCTCTATCACAGTCTGGTACCAAATGTTCCCCTGTTCAGGACATGACACAACAAACCTTCCCTTTATTACACTCTCGTACAAATTCCCTGTCTGTAATAAGCATGCCCACATGATCGTTGCTGTGTTCATCTTTTTCTTGCTAACATAGTATAGTTGTCAACATTTTGCCGTTGAAACAGAAACTGGTATTTTGAGTTATACTAAGTAGTTGGCAGTATCTTACTTACATTTCTATTTTCACTTTTGGCCGTTTCAGGGTGGAAAGAGGTTCGTGATGTTGAAACTGGGAGTATTGCTATTCACCTTTTGGTCCTGTTTCCGCTGGCAACGCTCCAGCTGGATGCAGGTGTGGAATTTAATGTGTCCGTCTCTTTCTGTTTGTCTGGCTGGTTGGTTGGCTGGCTGGCTTTCCCATTCCTTCTTGTTCGTTATCCGTCCTTTATGTGGGTGAATATGCTGTTCTACATGATGTGTGTGGAGAAGGAGAGTAGTAGGTGTGGGGGTACATAGATTTTGTCAGCAACAGGAGATAAATTATCATATTTCTATCACCCAGAGAGAATAACACACTGACACATTTCTATCACACACACACTGACACAGAGCACGAGAGAGAGAGAGAGAGAGAGAGAGAGAGAGAGAGAGAGAGAGAGAGAGAGAGAGAGAGAGAACGAACGAACGGACGGATGTTATTGCTATTAGGCTGTACAGCTCCTTTAGCAGGCATCGCCATGTTCATTGACAAAACGCGACACGATGTCATTGACATGGAAACCACAGCAATGCATCTTTTCCGCATATTACATGTCAAAGTGGTGAACGAGAAACTGCCTCTGACATGTGTGCACGAGCCGTTCAGCGGAGGACAGTCATACCAGACAGAATCGCACCAGCCAAGGAGAGCACATGCTTGCGTCTCTGTGTGGTGTGTGTGTGTAACTAGCACGTCTTCCTTTGCACAGGTGGGAGCATTTAACACGTTCTTCCGATGACGTTCTTGTGTTCCTGCTTGACAAACCAGAATAGACAGTCGTCTTCCAAACTCGGATCGCAGGCGAACTCTAAAACAATGTCATCCGATTGAACAGTAACACACCCACGCCATCTGACTGGTGAAGCACGATCTTTCGGAATGCTAAGTTTCTGTGCTTATCCCTTAACCGTCTCTGAACTTGCCGATCAGTCAAAGTGCTGACATAGTCTTTCACCACACCCATGTCAAAGCCTGCCACTGTTCTGTCGGTAGAATGTTCGAGGCCTGTGTCGATGACAGAGTGCTGGATCTACTGGTTAACGATGTCGCATTCAGACTGGACTGGAGTACGAAGGCAAAAGGCTGTCTCCAACATTGCACGTGTTAGTCTCGCTGTCAACATCTGTAGGCTTGATGTGTTCAATAACATCCTGTGTAGTGCACTGTGTACTGTGATCTTCAACTTCTGTGTCAAACAAGGCTAGTTGATTCACTACACAAGCGTTTCCGTTATCAGCACCAACCTGTTCAAGCCGTGTATTTTGCTGTTTTGCTTGTTCCTGATCACGTCGCACCTGGCTAGGCGGTTTCTTTCGGTAATATTGAACTCGCGTTCCTCGATTCAAGACAGAATCTGCCATTGTTGTTTTCACAAGGACGGCTGGCTTCAGTCGTAGGCTGACGATGGTGTTGCTGCCTTCACCTGTAATTTTCCAGCTTGACACTGTGTTCTCGGTTAGCAGGGCGCTCAGGGCTGTCTCCACAGTCGCTGGAAGTCCAGTGACTGGTATTGTCAAAGAGTAATCGAAAATAATTTTCGCAGCTTAGACAAATGGCGCCCTGTCGCTTCGTGTCAAACCACGTGACCTTTCAGAGAGAGAGAGAGAGAGAGAGAGAGAGAGAGAGGGGGGGGGGATCCACATTTACAACACACACACACACACACACACACACACACACACACACACACACTTGCTCACGCACACGTGCCTGTGCGCACACACACACACACACACACACACACACACACACACACACACGCACGCACGCACGCGTGCGCGCGCGCATGCGTCTACGCATTCGTGCACGTGCTCAAGCGCCCTTATCTTCCACCACCAGCACTGTTCATATGACTTAGAACTCTGAATGGCTGGAGAATTTGCTGTAAAGTCTTTGATGCCGTTGAGGCGAAATCAGGTCAGAATAGAATGAGAAGTGTGTGCATATGCTCTCAGTAGTTGAAGAATTTGCTGTGAAGCCTTTGATACCATTGATGTGAAATCATTTCAGAAATGTGATGAGAAGTGTGTGCGTGCTCTCAGTGGCTGAAGAATTTGCTGTGAAGTCTTTGATGCCATTGATGTGAAATCAGTTCAGTATGTGATAGGTTCCTCAGATCTACAGTGATATTAGCGTGCGCACACACGGACACACACACACACACACACACACACGCGCGCGCGCGCGCGCGCGCGCGCGCGCGCGCACGCGCGCACACGCACACGCACACACACACACACACACACACACACACACACACACACACACACACACACACACATCACACACATACACACACATGCACTTCTGTATGTCTGTATGGCACTGAATAGCACTTATTATAAGGATCTTCTTGTGTTGTTGTTGTTGTTGTTGCTGTTGTTTCATTGTAGTACGCATCTATTACAAAAACGCTGATCTTTAACATGCTTTGTTTGAATTACAAGTGTGCATGTAGTTTGTCCTTGTTGTTATATGTTTGCGTTTTTGACAGTGGTATGGTATTCTCTATTGCAGATATTTGTTTTCACTTTCTACATTCATATCCATGCTCTGCTTCTCTATATACATTTATCATCAGGTTTGAGCGTATTTTGTAAATGAACTGTAATGTCTTGTTTCTTTGAACTCAATAAATCTATGGATGGATTTCTGTTTGATTTGCAAACGGTATGTGGGCCTGCCGAGCAGAATGGATAGTGCAATGTCAGTTGTGTTCGTTAATACTCATGAGCTAAATAATACACAGGAAGGAAGGGTTCAGTTCACAGTACGAAGTAGCACCTCGGACCAAAACATATCCATCTACATAAGTGTAGCAAGAGAAAAAGTCTGTTCTCAACATTCAATGGGCTCATCAGTGATGATGGTGAATGGGATGGTGGTAGTGTTCGTCCGTTGATTGACAATGACCACTTCACTCATCTAGGAATTGAGAGAGAGGGGGAGGGGGTGGACTGATTTGCGGATATGCAGGTGGCTGATCAAGCTGATGCGTGCACGGAATGTGTGTGACAGCTTGGACAGGCCATGTGGGAGACCTGCCCTTGATTGCTGGTGCAGGCTTTCCATGCCTGTCTCTTTTGTTGCGCTGCAGCTGTCCTTTCTTCACATAAAATGGCACCTTTGTGGATATGGTAGCGCTAACTCCCTTGATCCATAGCAGTTTGCTCCCATGAGTCAGATTGATGCCAAACCTTTCAAGGATGTTTTAAATGTCATTGAAGCGTTTGCTCTGACCTCCATAGGAAGGCTTTCCTCGTTGCAGCTCACCATAGAAGTCTCTCGGGTAGCCGGTTGTCTGGCATGCGAGCTACATAACCTGCCCATCGAAGCTCAGACAGCATCAGGATGGTGTGGAGGCTCGGCAGGCCTGCTTGGTCAAGCACTTCTGTGTCTCGGATTTTGTTGTGCCATTCTTTGTTAAACAAAGTGAAACTGAAGAAGTAAACTAAAAGTAAACTGAAGAAGGTCGTGTGGGAGTGATTCAGCCTCTTGTCATGACGTGGTACACTGTCCACGTTTCACATGCGTAGAAAGAAGATGGCGGGGGGGGGGGGGGGGGGGGGGGGGGGGAGAGGGGGGGCTCTGTACCTTCACCTTCAGCTTGATCTAGAGAATGGGATGGTGCATGATAATGAAAGACACGCACTTGATGAGTGATGGCAATAGATAAAGTAGTGTTTATGGGAATAAGTGACGGTTAGCTCACGTTTGATGGGCATGAATGAGGTGGCATCCATGGAAATAAGAAATGGTAGTGAATGAGGTAGATTACAAATGAAAGGGAGATGCTAGCTAATGTTTGAGTGAGTGTTTCACTGTCTCTCTGCCTGCATGGACACACACATTAATGACGTGCTAAATGAAATACCCTTACACTCACTGTGCAGATCAACCTGTAGAACGATATGTGGAGAACAAACAGGATCTCAACCCAGATGAAAGGAGAGGAATCATATTGCATGCTCTGGGGTGATTTTGTTTTATCTTATGTTTTAATCTCTCTCTCTCTCTCTCTCTCTCTCTCTCTCTCTCTCTCTCTCTCTCTCTCTCTCTCTCTCTCTCTCTCTCTCTCTCTCATTACAATGTTGCTATGTTGAATAGTCAGTATGAAGATGTGTGCTCAAATAATGTATGCATGACAAGGGCAGATAGTAAGACTAGGCTTTGGCCTAAAATCTTCATCCTCGCGTGTTAAAGATCAATCAATCATCAATCAATCAATCAATCAATCAATCAATCAATCAATCCTCCTCCTATCCCGCAGCTGGGTTCAGCTGCATCTGCACTGCTGGTATTCCCAGTGCAGGTACAATGCCAGTATCTCGCTAATGGACTATGGTACAGCTACACTGCTAGTATACCTACTAGGGTACAGTGCAGCCACACTGCCTGTATCCCACTTTTGAAGTACAGGACAGCTGCACTGCCTGTATCCCACTACTGGGGAACATAACACCTATACTGCCAGTATCCCCTTCTGGGGTGCAGTATAGCTACATTGCCAATATCCCCCTAATGGGGTACAGTACAGATACACTACCAGTATCCCCCTACTGGGGCACAGTACAGCTACATTGCCAGTATCCTCCTACTGATATATATATATATATATATATATATATATATATATATATATATATATATATATATATATATATATATATATATATATGTGTGTGTGTGTGTGTGTGTGTGTGTGTGTGTGTGTGTGTGTGTGTGTCGCCACAACTGTCCAGAGACAGCCCCAATGGACTCGCTGATACCTGTAACCCCAACCAAATCAAACCAAGGCCACACACGAGGAGATGAAGCAATACAGAATTTGAAACTTTTTTTTTTTTTTTTTTTTTTTTTAATGCAGACGATGAGAATGAGGATGATGAAGATGATACCATGGATTTCAATTCTGATCTGAGACTGCATGACAGGGCTGTGCTCTATGCTTACTTTCATAATATATCCCAGCGTCAACCAAACCTGAGAGATCCAAACGCCTGCGGTGTTGGTCAGGAATTTGAGCACACTCTCAGAGACGCATCCATTTAGTGGATGAAATTTAACTGTGTGGTCCCAGTCTTCCCAACTGAGCCCATAACAAAATCAACTCCCGGTAGGAGCTGGTTGGAGCAGAAAAATCTCCCATGATTCTGGTGGGAATCAACCAACGACCTCCTGCGATGCAAAACACTTTGTCACGGCAGCTGGTGTACTACTATTGGCTTACAGTGCTATTTGATATTCGGCGCTGGTAACGTGTAGCTCTAAAGACACACACTCATCTCCACACGAACGACATGATAGACAGAGCCATGGAGAAGTATCATTCCCTTTCTCCCCCTTCGTCTCCTTCCCCTCATCCTCCTCAACCTTTCCCTCCTTCATCTGTTATGTACTATGCTCCCAGTAATATCAGACCATTTTTTATTGCTTGATGGTCTTAATCACCGTGTCTCTTTTCTCTTTCTGTTGACAGGCAGCGGGAATGCTGTACTAGGGGGTGGTGCGACGGAGGTTGTTATTGCTGCGAGTAGCGCCCAACATCCACGGCGCAGTGCTGGGCGGTTTTTATCCACAGCGACAGCGTTTGTTGATCTCTTATGTATCATCGCGCCCCCACGTCTCTTGTCTAAGAATGACGAACATGACTGCACTCTGGTTCCGATTCAGTGTCCTTTTCTGACAATAAATGACCAAACTCCATCGTTTCTGTCTTTGTGTTCTGTTTATTTGGTTGGTTGACTGTTGGTATTGTTGTTTTAATTTGTTGAACGATTAATGAGTTTTTTTTGGTTTTTTTACATCTGATTTCTTTGTGGTGTGTGTGTGTGTGTGTGTGTGTGTGTGTGTGTGTGTGTGTGTGTGTGTGTGTTGGTGTGCGTGTCTCTGTGTGTCGTGTGTGTGTGTGTGTGTGTGTGTGTGTGTGTGTGTGTGTGTGTGTGTCCAACAAAAAAAAAATGGATCAGTGGTTCCAAGCAGAATTTAATGCCAAATGAAAGAAAACTATTCGCGTAAGGCCACCTAATGCATAGACATTGTCAGCAGGAGAGATCTGATGTCTTTTCCCCTTGCACTGAAGGTAATTTACAGATAGTGTCAGCAGGAGAGATCTGATGTCTTTTCCCCTTTTCACTGAAGGTAAATGTACAGATAGTGTCAGCAGGAGAGATCTGATGTCTTTTTGCTCTTGCACTGAAGGTTCTATTTTTCTCAAATGCATTTTACATTAATATTTTCACAATTCAAACAATGAAAAATGTTCATTTTAACAATTCAGTTTGAATGCGGCATGTATCATGCATTAACAACACATGCTCTAGCATGGTATGATGCTATCAGGGTTTTACATACTGTTACAAAGGGGAGTTGGGGGGATTGTGAAAAAAAAGGAAGAAAGAATACAGTAGAAAACTCTCCCTCCTCCCCTTTTCTCTTCTTGTTTAACACTGCATAAGGTTTTCTATGAAAATAAAAAAAGAAAATCATGGAGAAAGAAGGAGAGAGGGCAGCAGCAGCATTGTTTCACAGTAATTAATCAAGTATGTCATGGCAATAATTTATTTATCCCCGCCCCCCCCCCCCCCCCCCCCCCCCCCCCCCCCCCCCCCCTCCTTTTTATTCCAAGGGTTCAGACAGCATGTACAAATCAGGTGAAAAGTAAGCTGAAGAAAAAAAAAAACTGTACGTTTTACTTTTCTACCTTCGCTGGCCGCTTTGGGGTGCTGTTAGATTACTTGTTTGAACCCTGGTGTGTTGAGAATACCATGGATGTGTAGACTGTGGTGTATCTCTATCTGGTGCTAAGGGACCACAGATACAATCAGCTGTGTCTCCCTGACGAGCCCGATTCAGCAGACGAAAGGCCTACGAGTAGGCGATATGAATACTTCTGTCTTTAAGATGGTTATCATGGTCTTCATGGGCTTCTTGTGGATGTTTTTTTTTTAATAAATTATTCCCATGACTTGACATTCTCATTTTCAAATATTCCAAATGACCTAAACAGGGGAAAACAACTGAAGGCAAAAGTTTCTCCATTTGTGATTTGTTTCTTTGAGTCTCCTGATCCAAGTAACTTTCAGAGATGCTATAAACATTTGTCAAATCAGGGATGCCAAGACCCCCGTTCCTAATAATTTAAAATGCTGTTATTCGGCGTATCTTGTCATGTTTTTATTATTCCAAACAAACTGACAATCGATTTCTATAATTTTGTGACAAATGATCGAGTGGATTTGGTAGCAACATCCAGATATAAAACCAGTCTGGACAGAATCATTGATTTTAGTATTGCGAGTCTGTGTAGTGGTGTGATATTTCTTTTCAGCTATAATCTGACGAAAACTTTCTGCTTCAGTATTTTTTTCAGAATAGTTGATCGATTCACATTCTTTAAAATCTTGAGTGAATCAGACACCCAATAGTTTAAACTGTTTTGAGTTGCATCTTAATTTCAGATTTGTAGAAAGAAACTCGTGGAGAGCTTGGCAGCAGAGAGTGCTCAGAAGAGAAGCCCTCTTCAAGCAAGTGTTTCGGTCCTTAACTCCTGACACTCTGGGGGGTTGGGCCACACCCGGTTTATGACTCCGGATGTCCCTCTGCTGCCTATTTTTTTTCCCTCATCTCGGGACGAGCCATGGCTGGGATTCGAACCCATGCCCTTCTGGACATGCTCATTTTCCGCTTAATGATTCGCGCACTAACCACTGAGCCACTGGGACACCTGATATTTGTAGGAAATTTAAGCCTTATGAAGTTCACTTTTGTTCCTCGACCAGATCCAGCTTGAACACCTCTCTGCTGCTTCTGCCATTGCTTTCAGGGCTCTGTTTTTTCTCCCTCCCTGCAACTGAGAGCTGTTTCATGAGGCTGTATGCAGACGTTCCTACAAACCCCTAGCTCCAATTTCTGCTGTGAGGACTTTGACCTCATAGCCTTCTCTCCTCAGGCTGTTTGCCAGATCAGCATACTTTCCATTCTTGTAGATTTGAGCTGCCTCCATTCTGTTTTCATATACCCGTCATTGGAATACTTTTTGCTTCCTAGCCAGACTGCTCATGCTTTTTCGTTTTAAATCCAGGTACTACTGCATCAAATCATATGTAAATCTAATATTACGTCCGTGTATCGATTTGCAACAAATCCTGTTTGATCTTCGTTGATTAAAGTTGGTAATGTTTTCTTAATTCTGTTTGAGATGCAAGATGATCCTATCTGATAAATAACGTTTAACATGGAAATCAGTATCCAGTTCTGTATGAATTCTTTCGGTTTATCTGCTTTAGGAATACAGATAATTAATCTGTCTTTTTATGTGATGAATAATTCCCCATCGCATCCTTTTTGCTTTGTGTAGTGCCCTAACTACGAAAGCTCCCAGTTGTGCCCGGGACTGTTGTTTTAAATTCGGCACAAAACCATCTGTTCCTAGACTCTTTCCATTCTGCATTTCTTTTCAAAAGCATAGCCTGCTTTTTCAAGAGTAATTTCCCCATCTAAAACATTGTTTCTCCTCTTGTGTAAGCTGTGGTACCTCTTTTACTAATTCATGTATTTCACAAGATTTTCACTGATTTTGCAAAGCTTACTATAGAAGTTTAACGCTTCGTCTTATATATATATATATATATATATATATATATATATATATATATATATATATATATATATATATATATATATATATATATATATAGATAGATAGATAGATAGATAGATAGATAGAGATGTGTGTGTGTGTGTGTGTGTGTGTGTGTGTGTGTGTGTGTGTGGAGAGAGAGAGAGAGAGAGAGAGAGAGAGAGAGAGAGAGAAGAGAGAGATAGAGAGAGAGAGAGAGAGATGTATGTATGTATGTATGTATGTATGCCCTAATATCCCTTTATATTCTCTGTATGTATCCCTGTATGTACAGCCCTACAGTCCACTCTCTAACCTCTCCCTTCCCCACACAGCTTACAGTCCCTTGGTTCTCTGATTGTAAGACCAGCTACTGTTAGAATCTTTAGCAGTGAGTTGGAAGTCAGTCAACACAGTGGTGGTATTCACAGGGTTAAGCTGCGGGTTACAAGGGAGGGAATACTGGGGGTCAAACACAACAGGATGAACGTGGAGTAATGTTCCCTAGCCACCTGATTTATCAAGTTACAAAAACAAAAAAAACGAAACAAAAAAAAATCAGACACCAGATTACACATAAGACCTATGCATGCTACACAATCTTCAATATAATGCAGGCAACATTGTAGGGATTCTGCACATAGCGATGAAATTATACTCTTCATCTGGGAAGATCCACAGCCTTATGTCCATTCACCCATTATTTCCCTCTTGAATGCAATCTTATCCCATGAACTTCTGTAGGAGGCAACTTGCTGCTACCTGTGTTACGTTTCTAAAGACAATGCTCTGCAGTCAAAATACGTAAAATCGACCCTCAGACAGGTTTTTTTTGTGATTTTGCCATATTTTGTTAGTAAAATACATGTGTTTATGGATTCTGAACTGCCTTTCCATAAAAAGTATGTACTTTTGCAATAAATGGTCTAATAGATACATGGTGGTTTAGGGTTTTATTTGTTTTGTTTTGTTTTCCTTTTGTTTACAAAAAGCCTAAAATTCCAGCCCTAGTCACGACCTTTCACACTCACAAAAACCCCATCAAACCGCATACCCACGAACATGCTATTACCTCCCTTAGCCCGTAAACCAGATTGTGAATGAACTGGTCGACTCCGTTCTAAGAAAA
>JADBJO010009541.1:118110-119946 GCA_016801955.1 Conus betulinus | reverse complement strand
GGAATCGGGAGAGCTGATGGCATGAGCAGATTTCTCAAAGACCGCGATTTTCTTTCGGCTAGTATGGGTGGGAAAGGCATAGCCTTCCGCATTTTCTGGCTCGTGTGGAGAAGAGGTTGGAGTTCTGCAAACCAAGAATGGAATGGGGGATTAGAGGGGTTGTGAGTGACGATGAATGGAACTCGGTTGTGTTGCCTGTCTTCCATCTTATAGCTGAGAGTCTCGTGTCGGGGAACATGGCTGGCTTTGCTTTTTGCCTCCTGGATGGTCGCAGGGCTGTCACCTCACTGGAGGAAATCACGTTCCATATCCTGGCAACGAGACTGGAAGGTGGCATGTCAGAACAGAGGCGGAGGCGCAGGAACTGGGCATAAGGAATGTTTTTGATGATATATTAAGGGTGGCAGGATGAATGGGCCAGGTATGTACGAGCATCTGTAGGTTTGGAACACAGGTCTGTGTACAGATAACCTCGCTTCAGATGGATTAAGATGTCCAAGAATGGCAGTGCTTCTTTAGAATAGTTCATAGTGAACTTGATGGTAGGGTGGAACTGGTTCAAAAACTCAAGGAACTGGTGAAGTTCTACTGTTGATCGAGACCACAGAAGAAAGATGTCGTCTATAAACCGTTTCCACATTTCTCGGCTGATAGGAAAGGGGCTGTTGTCCAGTAGCTGTGCCTCCAGCCAGCCCATGAAGAGGCAAGCCACCGTAGGTGCCATAGGTGTGCCCATTGCAGTGCCCAGTTTTTGCTTGTAGAAATGCCCATCAAAGTGGAATACATTGTTGGATAGTACATGGTTCATCAGTTCCAGAAGACGCTCTGTTGGTATGTTGTTGATGCAATCATTTTTGTCAACAAATGCCCACTGCTGTTTCCATTCAAAGGTTTTTGAAAACTTAACAAAACATACTATGGTTTTGCACACCAGCCTTTTCCTGGGATAGCATTCTTCTTAAAACCGAAAAGGCAGAGGAGTCAATTTACCACTTTCCGCGGTCACTGAGGAGAAACAATCAGGTTTCGAAATACCGGTATATGACCAGGAGTTATATGTTAGTGAGCTTCCTCCCCATTGGAGATGTCTCTCCCCCATTGGAGACTATAAGCTTGCTGAAGGTTCATTTTGAGAAGCATTTATTATTCCCCATTCACCCACTCAAGCACATACTGTTAGTTAGGCAGAATCATCTACCACTACAGATATGAATACTTATCACCCCCCTATTTCTACTACAATATAAGACATAAGAGCAAGCTTTGTTTATAATTCAATATTTCTTGCAGTCATTGCAACACCAAGCTGCTCTGTAAGTTGCTGGAATGGTGCTCGGTACTTATCCTTGGAATTTATTGTTTTATTGTAATTTAGTCCCTTGTGGATTTCCAAGAACTGGCCCTCAGCACTTGTGTCTAAAGAGGATATCTTTTTTTTATATATTTTCTACTTTTCAAAGAAAATGTAGCTTGTTTTGCTCTTTTATGATTTTCTTTTGCTTCGTAGGTGACACCTTTGGTTGGTTTTTTTGAAAACTTAACAAACATACTATGGTATTGCACACCAGCCTTTTTCTGGGATAGCATTCTTCTTAAAACCGAAAAGGCAGAGGAGTCAAATTACCACTTTCTGCGGTCACTGAGGAGAAACAATCAGGTTTCGAAATACCGGTATATGACCAGGAGTTATATGTTAGTGAGCTTCCTCCCCATTGGAGATGTCTCTCCCCCATTGGAGACTATAAGCTTGCTGAAGGTTCATTTTGAGAAGCATTTATTATTCCCCATTCACCCACTCAAGCACATACTGTAGTTAGGCAGAATCATCTACCACTG
>JADBJO010009541.1:100610-108110 GCA_016801955.1 Conus betulinus | reverse complement strand
TGCTGGTAATGGGACTTGTCTTTGACTGTGAAGTTTTATTCGTAAGTTCATTTATTGCTTGCCATATGGACTTCGAATTTTGTTTGTTGGCTACAAGTTCACGAAAAAAAATTTCATTTTTGCTGTCCGTTTGAGTGAGTTGACTTTATTACGTTGCCTTTTGAATCCATCCGACTTCCCTTCTGCTTCAAGGAGATCGTCGCGTAAGAAACAAGCAGCTTGTATTTCATCAGTCATCCACTTTGGTTGTGCACTATGTTTAACTCGACGCGTTTTGAATGGCGCATGCTTGTCATAAACAGAATTAAACGTGTGTAGCCAGTACTCTAGCGCTTTCTCTGGATCAGTGTAATTATAAACATTTATAAAGGGGGAAGATTCCACTTCTTTTCCACGTAATGCATACTGGAAAGTGGTCGCTGCATCCATTTCAAGGCACACATTTCTCTATGACGTTTTGTGGTTCAGAAAGGTAGATGTGGTCAATTAATGTTGTGCTAGTGAGTGTTACTCTGGTTGGCATGTCTATAATTTGAGATAAGTTGTATGAGGTAGTCCTATCTGACCATGATGTTTGGCCCTTCAATAGATCAATGTTGAAATCACCTAAAAGTATTATTCTGTGGCATCAAGCGACGACCTCACATCAACCTCTTCAAGGCCGTCGACCGCGCGCCTGCCCGCCTTCCGAACCGTTTATCACCAGCCGTGCCTTACGCCAGTTTTAACGCCATAGAAACAGAGTTTGCCGACACCTCAAAGTATATAGTTTCGTGTCANCTGGCGACATTAAACAAGCAGCCCTGCGGCATTCATCTCCACCTCACATCAACCTCTTCAAGGCCGTCGACCGCGCGCCTGCCCGCCTTCCGAACCGTTATCACCAGCAGTGCCTTACGCCAGTTTAACGCCATAGAACAGAGAGTTGCCGACACCTCAAGTATATAGTTTCGTGTCACTGCTTCATGACATCACACACACACACACACACACACACACACACACACACACACACACACACTCTCTCTCTCTCTCTCTCTCTCTCTCTCTCTCTCTCTCTCTCTCTCTCTCTCTAAACAAGGGAAGGAGAAAAGGGTCAGGATGCACAGAGAGAGAGAGAGAGAGAGAGAGAGAGAGAGAGAGAGAGTGGGGGGGGGGGTGGTGGGAGAGAGAGAGAGAGAGTGCATGTGCATACTAATTTCTGTGTGTGTGTGTGTGTGTGTGTGTGTGTGTGTGTGTGTGTGTGTGTGTGTGCGCGTGTGTATATGTGCATATGTATGTGCACAAGTGTGTGTGTGTGTGTGTGTGTGTGTGTGTGTGTGTGTGTGTGTGTGTGTGTGTGCACGCACGTGCGCCGCTGGTGGGCACCTTATCACAGAGAGAGAGAGAGAGAGAGAGAGAGAGAGAGAGAGAGAGAGAGAGAGAGAGAGTACGTCTGTTGCGCGTTTAACTATTGATGAAAGCTACTGCCACTCATAAAGAGGTATAATGCACATAAGGCATCTCTTTTTCTCAAACGGGGCGGCCTAGATCGAAGTTTTTGTTTTGTTTTGTTTTCTTCTGCTGGGATTTTGCAGTCACAAATGCGCTGGTCAGATCTTGAGTGCCTACCTAACATTGGTCGTGTCTTTTTTTATGTACGTGTGTGTAGTGAATGTACACATATGTGTGTGTGTATGGATGTCTGGGCACGGGTTCATGTGTGTCCGCGTGCGCTTATGTGAGTATGTGTGTACACACGTGTGTGCGTACATGTGTGTGTGTGTGTGTGTGTGTGTGTGTGTGTGTGTGTGTGTGTGTGTGTGTGTGTGTGTGCATGTGTGTCTGCGTGTGTGTGTGTTTGAGTGTAGATGTGCATGTGCATGGAGTGTGTGTGTTTATGCGTGTGTGTGTGTGTGTGTGTGTGTGTGTGTGTGTGTGTGTGTGTGTGTGAGAGAGAGAGAGAGAGAGAGAGAGAGAGAGAGAGAGAGAGAGAATTTGGTTTTATGTGTCTATGAGTGCATCATGTGCGTGCACTCATACAAATGAGAAGGGAGAAGGGGAAAAGTGGGTCTTTTACACACACACACCCACACACACACACACACACACACACTCACACTCACACACACACACACACACACACACACACTTGTTCTTGTTGTTCTTGCCGGAAAACACTCAGGGGTGTGCTGTCATCTTCAGGCTCATTAAACACTATTCTTGATTCTAGTTGCTTTTTCTCTACTTCTAAAGATTCAGTCTGTTCAGTTTTGTCAACAAAGTCAGAAAAGGCTGACTTTGTCTCTACCTGCTTGTCCTCAGCTTAAAGGATTCTGCAATTTCCTTATCTAGAGAATGACACTCACCTTCCAGTAGGTCATGGTGCTATTTTACCACTCCCAGAAGAATGTGCAGATAGAGAGAGTGCTACATGGCTGAGTGTAATGTCAATGATAGGTTTTCTGATGACATTATTGTGCAGCTTGGCAATTCTTTTTTGGAATTTCGGAATTTTTTTTTTGTAATCTCTCCTGATGCCCTGTAAACTGCATTGTGTGATGTTACAGTGAGGTGGAGTGTGTATTTTGCTTTTTGATGCTGTGCAGTATAGACAGGGGTGTGTACCCTGAGCACCTGACAGACCATACAGCTTGAGCAGAAAAATCATAATCCCCAAACAAAAAAAGTTTGATTGTCTTGTTTGTCCATGTCATGGACTTCAGCGCTGCCAGCTGTTCTTTGTAAGGATCCATGATTCTCTTCAAATTCTCTGGGCTGTCCTTGCAGTGTACAATGGCCAGGACACAGGCGTTGTGTTTGGAGTTTGGATTGTGAAGATTTGCAATCTGAAGCATTAGTTTAAATGTACCACCCCCATGGTCCCCTCCTATCTTTACCCAGATCTCATCCTGTGGGATTGTATTGTCATGCCATGTCAGCTTGTTCTCTCTGTCATACTGCTGCAACAGGTTTTCTACCAGCTTTGGAATGTCTTTCATTTCTCCTATTGTTTATCTTCTTCTTTTGTCGGCCATTCTCATCAACACAAATGAGTTTTCTCTGTACTATTTCAATTTCTCCAAACATAGCTTCTTTCTGTTGTTTGTCTTTCTTTCTTTTCATAGTCACATTTTAATCCTATACTTCTGAAAAAAATCTCTTTTGCTCTCTGCACTTTGTCCAGCATCCAGCACTATCAAGAATCTTTTGTCTGTGGGTGCGAGCAGTTCTTTCGATTTCTGATCCATGTTGTTTGATCACATCCTGTCTACTGCTTTCTGAAATATTCATTCTGATCTTCTGTATCATGTGAGATTTTTTTTTTTTTTTTTTTTTTTTTCTCAGAGGAGATGATGCCAAAGCAGAAGATTTACGGGACTGTCTGATCCTTTTCAACACAGTTGGCTGACCCCTTGTTTTGCACCTAACTGTTAAATGGTCACTTGACTGTCGCAGCTTCCTGCGTACCAAATGTGTCAGTCAGTAATTTATGTTCTTCATCAGTGAGTGGTTTATCAATATCCGCATCATCCGAGTCCAAATCGATGATTTTATTTTTCCGATGTCGGAAAGGCGATATAGAGCTACATCACTGACTTGCGGCATTTTGGATGTGATTGGTGATGTTTGTGTGCAGAGTGTTTGGGGGTTTTTTAATTGGGGTTGACGTAGACTGACAAAATGACATTGACACACTTTTTCGTCACCTAGCAAGTTCGCCGGATCAAAAGTGTGTTGTTGTGAGGGTCTTTTCATGGCCCCAACTCTTGGTTTTTGGGGACCCACACCTTTGGTTTGTGATTGAAAGTGACTGCATGCTTTGCACTGACTGATTGACAGCTCTGAATCGAAAGTTGTCCAGATTTCTGACATTTTCTGAATATCAAGTGCAACATGGTCGATCGTAGTTTTGAAGTCGGGCAAGGTGCTAGCGCGTGTCAGCCCCATGGCTTTTTGTAACATTTCATACAAATGGCTGTAGACTGCTTGCCCTCTTCATCATTCAAAATGCCTACATTGTAACAACGTGAGAGTTCTGTGCCATAGTTTTTTACATAATCTCACACAATACCGTCTATCTTTCTCCTTTCGTAACACGTATTCTCCACAAACTCGACACAAAGAATTCAGTCTAGCACAGTGCAGACTGTAATAGTGGTGTTCACTTACCGCTGATTGCTGAGACGCCATTATAAGAAAAACTGATGAGTCACTTACCTCAAACTATACACACGAAACCAGATTATAATTTTGTTATAAAACACACACAGACACAAGTTGAAATCACATAATCCTCAGGCAACTCGAAATGAAACAACACGTCAGGGATTTAGTTGTATCCGAAGGTTGGAAAACAGACACAATTGGTCACAAGCACAGCTCTCTGCAACCCGTCTCACAGAAGGAAAAGTGCCGATCTGACTAAGCGTGGCATCGCTGGCATCGCTGGCATCGCTGACCTTGGTCAGGGTCAGTGGCTCATGTGGGTTGTGCTAAATGGTCTAGTCTGACAAGAAAGGAACAGCCATGAGCGGTGAGGGTTAGGTTCGTGGATTATGGTTGAAGAGTTCAAGGGTTACAGTTCTTCACTTCAAGGGGATAGGAGTTAGGGGTTAGGAGTTACAGTTCAGAGTTGAGTGACATTGGGTTCTGGTTTTTGGTAAAGGTGTAGGGATAGGGTAAGCTTCGTAGGATCAGCCTTAGGGTTTCAGTGAGTAGCGGTCAGGGTCCTGGGGTGTAGGTGATGGTTATGGTTAGCTTGAGTATTTTTGGATAGGCTGTAGGATTACGGTTGTATCATTAGCATTTTTGGGTTCAGGGTTATGGAGGTAGGATTAGTGTTTTGTGAGAGTTGGGGTTAGGGGGTTATGAGGTCTGGCTATGACTTGGGTTGTGATTTGGGTTAGGGTTAAGGGTTACAGTTACGATGTGATTGAGGGGATAGGGTTGAGTTTCAGGCTTAAAGTCATAGGGTTCAAAGGTTATGATTCTGAGGTTAGGGTTCTAGGGTAAGGTTTGTTGACTTTTTGGTTCTGCGTTACGATTATGGGGGTTAGAGTTAGGGTGAGGGTTTTCGGGTGAGGGTTAGGGTTGGGAAGGGCACAGGGGTAGGGTGAGGGTGGGGCATAGGGGTTAGGTTAGGGTTAGGTTAGGGTTAGGGTTGGGGGTTGAGTCAGGGTTTGGGTAAGTGTGAGGGTGAGTGTGAGGGTTTGGGGTTATGGTTAGGATTTAGGGTTAGGGGTGTAGGGTTAGAGTTTTAGGGTTACAGAGAGCGTTAGGGTGAGGATGAGGGGTGAAGGTGAGGGTAGGCGTAGGGTGAGGATGAGGAGTTAAGGGTTACGTTAGGGTTAGGTTAGGTTAGAGTTGGAGTTCAATCAGGGTTTGGATGAGTGTGAGGGTGAGGGTGAGTGTGAGGGTCTGGGGTGGGGTTAGGGCTAGGATTTTAGGGTTAGGATTAGGGTTAGGGGTTAGTTTTAGGGGTTAGCGTTAGGGTAAGCGTTAGGGTTAGGGATAGGGTTAGGGTTAAGGGATAGGGTTAGGGTTACGGTTAGGGTTTGTTAAGGTTACAGTTAGGGTTAAGTTTTTTTTTAAGTTAGGGTTAGGGTTTTAGGGTTAGGGTTAGGGGTTAGGGTAGGTTTAGGGTTAGGGGTTAGGGTTTAGGGCTAGGGTTTAGGATTAGGGCTTTTGGGTTAGGGTTTTAGGTTATATATATATATATATATATATATATATATATAGAGAGAGAGAGAGAGAGAGAGAGAGAGAGAGAGAGAGAGAGAGAGAGATTTAATTTTCAGTACAGTTCAGATGTAATTTGTTTCATTATTACAATTTCTGATTGTATTATTTTGCCAATAAATGTTAAATGCTTCCCTGCTATGCTTGAGCGGTATATGACACGGTAGGGGTTGTTTCATCGTGTCATTCGGAGAACAGTATCCACACCCACTGGGGTGTATATATGGGAGTGGTCCTCTGGGCACACGAGATGGCAGAGTGCATAGAGTCACACTCCATCTGAATGTGACCTTTCAAGAAATTTCAGTGTGATCTAAACAGTAAACAAGTGGGGTAGTCTTTGCTCCCATAAGGAAACCTAACACAGAGTAACTTTTATTCAAGACTGGCACAGCCTTTTAAACTTGAATAAAGTCAGACAAATACAAAGACGAACAATCTAATAGTGGGGGAAAAAAACAAGCGCAGGCCAACAACTAAATTGTCTTCATAGTAATGACTTGGCAGAACTTTGAACTTAAGGGGGGGGGGGGGGGGGGGGGGGGGGCAGGAGGTTGAAGATGTAAAAACTGGGAAACATGAAATTAAGAAAATATGAAAAACTCTTCACTGGCTGCATAAGGGAACCATCGCAATCCCTTTTAAAGGCAGATATATTTGTATTGCCTGCTCCAAGGCCTTTCGTCCGCTGGGTCGGAAACTCATCAGGGAGACACGGCTGGCTGTATCTGCGCTACCGGCGTCAAATAGAGACACACCACCACAGCCCATAATACCGTGGTGTTCTCATCACCAAGGGTGCAAAAAAAGAATTCAATAGCACCCCCCGAAGCAGCCAGCGAAGAGTAGTAAAGGAAACCAAACGAAAGTGTGGTGAGGAAAAAAGTTGCTGAAAAAAACTACAGATATCATGCAAATAGTATAAAATGTAGGGGGCAATCTTTGAGCCTACGCTTGAGGATCCACCCAAGGATGCAAGGGAGATCAAAAGACAAAACACAAAGACAGACAGAAAAACAAATACAAATAACCTCGATTTAATCAAAACGAAATTGGAAATGAAATGAGGCAGGGGACAGCAAACACAGTAAACAAGTGGGGTAGTCTTTGCTCCCATAAGGAACCTAACACAGAGTAACTTTTATTTAAGACTGGCACAGCCTTTTAAACTTGAATAAAGTCAGACAAATACAAAGACGAACAATCTAATAGTGGGGGAAAAAAAAAAAACAAGCGCAGGCCAGCAACTAAATTGTCTTCATAGTAATGACTTGGCAGAACTTTGAACTTGAGGAGGGGGGGGGGGGGGGGGGGGGGGGGGGGAGGTTGAAGAGAAGTAAAAACTGGGAACATGAAAATTAAGAAAATATGAAAACTCTTCACTGGCTGCATAAGGGAACCATCGCAATCCCTTTTAAAGGCAGATATATTTGTATTGCCTGCTCCAAGGCCTTTCGTCCGCTGGGTCGGAAACTCATCAGGGAGACACGGCTGGCTGTATCTGCGATTGCGATTGCGATTGACGGTGAGATTAACGTCCTATCGGCCTGTGGCCCTTAAGGACAAGGTTCCTGCAGACATATGTCTACATATTTGTGGCAAACTGCTGTCATCTGGCAGTGGTAGGTAGGTTTCAATGGGGGTCGTCGTATTCGTCTCCCAGAGCTGGTGTTGGCTCAATTCTGGTCGTTATCCTCTTGAATGCTGGTTCAAGTTTGGTGAAAATTGGTCTTGAACGTTGGTTCACTTTTAAGTTGTTGGTCGACCGACGATAGACGT
>JADBJO010009541.1:90610-93110 GCA_016801955.1 Conus betulinus | reverse complement strand
ACGTGTGTGAAGGAAGACCTTTCAACAGTTATTCCTCTACCGACTTTTCCATGATGTATGCGAGTTAAGGGAATAGTGTGTTTACAGTTGCTACACATGTGTCGAAGATACAAGATGCTGCTCTCTGCCTCATGTTCAACAAAACTGATTTCCTTTGTGTTGTTGTTGTTGTTGTTGTTGTTGTTGTTGTTGTTTGATTGTGATTGTTATGTTCGTTTCCGGCGAATGTTAACAATGCCATTGCCGACTCCAAAATGAGTTGAGGCCCCATTCCGTGTGTACGTTGTTATCAAGGACACGATGGAAGGCAAGGAAAAAGCACGGACAATTCAGTACGGAAAAGAGTAAGAAAAAGAAAAGAAAAAGAGAGAGAGAGGGAAAAGCATAAGATAGACAAGGAAAAGAAAGCAGATGAAAAGAAAATGAAGAAATCTCTGCGTTTTCGTAGCATTCTCTCGTACCCCCCCCCCCCCCCCCCCCCCCCCCCCCCCACACACACACACACACACACACACACCTTTTCTTTTAATTTTGCAGTGAAGAAGAGGACAAGAATCACGTTAAAAACAGAAACAAAACAAAACAAAACAAAACAAAACAAAACAAAAACGCCTCATAAACTGCATGGAATCAAGTCTTCGTCATCTGATCTTCCTTTCTCTCCCCCCTCCTCCTCTGTGCACAGCCCTCCTTCCCCCACCACGAAGAGTTTACGCATATTATTGTTTCCTTTCGTTATGCATATTCGCAACATAATTGCACATTTCTTTTCTTTTTTTCTGAATTGGAATGGTTCTGTGTCTATTTTTTTTTTAAGGTGAACCCATGTTGACATTACAGTTCTTCTGTCTGTCTGTCTGTCTGTCTCTGTCTCTCTCTCTCTCTCTCCTCTCTCTCTCTCTCTCTCTCTCTCTCTCTCTCTCTCTCTCTCTCTCTCTCTCTCTCTCTCTCTCTCTCTCTCTCTCTTCTCTCTGTGTGTGTGGGGTGTATCTAGTGAGCAATTTTTTTTAAACATCAAATAAACCATTCAAAGAAGCAACGTCCATTAAAAAGAAATTTCAATCCTAACCCATCACATTGAACATGTACCTAGAAACATAAATAATATGAACATATTAGTAACTAGCAGGCCCTACAAATATGCGTCGAGCCGAAAAAAAAAAGTAAATAATCAGTAGTATACTTCTAGATACCACCCCCTCCCCATGCCTTTTGCTACGTTCTCCCCCCCCCCCCCCCCCACCCCCCCCCCCCCCCGCCTTTTTTTTAACGGGATATCCTATGTTTGTTATAGCCAGTCTTTTTTGTGTTTTCACTTTGGATTTGTTTTGGTTTGGCTTGCATTCGAGAAAATATTTTTTACCCCCCCTCCCCCTCCCCTCTGGCCCCGGTCCCCTCTCTCCCATGTTTCTCCCCCCCCCCCCCCCCCCCCCCCCCCCCCCTCTTTTCCTACCATTGTCTAAAATCGTTTCTGCTCTGTACGTTGTATTCAAACAGAATGAGTAATGGTGTCTGAGCTTAACGGTTTTTTTTTTTTTTTTTTTTTTTTTTTTTTTTTTTTTTTTCACATTTTCCCGATCAAAATGATATGATTTAATATACCGAGACTTTTCAAGACTGTTTCCACCGTGGTTACACCAAAGAGAACGTTCTTTAAAGTTAACTTTGTTTTCAGATCCAACTTTGTTAGTACATACTTTTCTACATCTTTCCAGAACACTGTAACCGGTGCACAAAGGTAGAAGAGATGTTCTATAAAGTCAATGTCGTCCCTGCAGAAGGAGCATTTATTATCATCAACTTCCTTCATTTTGTGCAGCAATATATTCCTTGGGTAGATATTATGCAGGATTTCCCATGGCAGTTCTCTCAGTCTAGCTTTCTTAAAAAAAAAAAAAAAAAAAAAAAAAAAAAAAAAAGAAACAGAAGCACCGAAGTGCCGAAACTGCTTCCAGAAGGGTCACGATTCATCCCCCTGCCCAAATCCAGTGAAGTGCCGCTAGCACTTTTGTGGTCATAAGGGTGTTCTCTCAGTCTAGTTTCCTTACAAGCTTTTACCCGCGAGTAGCACTATATACTCTCATCTGTCTTCATCTGTCCGTGGACAGGGGTGGTTGGGTCTGTGGGGTGTGCTCGACAGCTGGTACTCTGCAGTCATGAAATACGGGCTGGTACACCCATGGGGACGCTACTTTAAGGCTGTTATGAGTTGCATCCTGTAGTCGGATTTACCTCTGTTCTGGAGCAGTTATGTCCCTTGATATCGTAATGGAGTGTCCTGCGCGTGCATGTACCCATCGTCAACACAACGCAGGCCTCCAATGGTGGTACAGGACTGCTCTAAAGGCAGGTGAAGACAGTGCTTCTCTGGGTCCTCCCCAGCAGCTTCGGGTGTTTCTTTTTGTTTCTCCTTAGAAACTTTTATCGCAAGTAGCCATGTACTCCCATCCAGCACAACGTTTAGTTTCCTTAACCAACATCCCTCTGCACATGACTGAAC
>JADBJO010009541.1:75610-78110 GCA_016801955.1 Conus betulinus | reverse complement strand
TCTTTTTTATTGGTGTAATGTAGATACCCTGTTTTCTGGGTGTCTGAACTTTAGTATTGGGGCTGGAATGGAGAAGTGCTCCTCTCTGATCTGAAGCATGACTCTTTCTCGGTGTGCTTGGTGCTAAGGTATCCGGTACAGAGGCAGAACTAGAATCAGCAGCATCACCATTGTCATCATTGGTCACTGAAGCTGGTACTGGTGACATTGAACATGGAAATTTCCAAGTTTCTGTGGTCAGGACAGATCCAATTGCAAAAACAGCATCATAGTAGATGTGAACGTCTCCATATAACAAAGAATGATGGAGGGTCTTTCTTCCTTTGCGTGTCAGTGGCGTCCTCTTCTGGATGTACGGCCGTTTCATGGTTCCGTAGATTGCTGGAATAGACGTGAACTGATTTTCGACATCAGTCAGCAAGCGCCTTTGGTATGATGTCTCCTGCATCATTGCTCCAAGAGCCAGTAGCTTGGAGCTGCTCTACATTGAAAAAATACCTATGGTATCTTTCATTCTCATCTCCATCAGTGGTTCCTAGAATGTCAATGCACTTGGAAAATCTATCTTCAAGAAAATTACAAAACACTTTCTCAGATCAGTGGCGTGCATGTTCAAATGCAGTGAAGTAGACTCAAAGAAAAAGATACCATCAGCTGCACTGGAAAACTGCAGAGACCATTAGCAAAGCAAGTTGTTACATCTGCTCCTGTGTTCAGCTTGTTCTCTCTGAACTTTTCTTGCATCTTGCATGTTTAGATATCGTGCCATTTCTATGTCAGCAGAAGTCTTGGTTTCCTTGCAGTTTCTTGTTCGCTTCTGTTTGGCGTGTCTGCATGGAAGTGATGAGTCTGTTTCAAAGGTGTCTATTTTCAGAAGATGATCCTACGCTCTGAAGCTGAGTTAGTGAAGGGAAGTAGCTGGGATCTTCAGAAATGTTAAAATCAGTGTCAGTGATAAGTTCTGATTCCTCTGTGAAAAAAGATGTCTGAGCCTGTTTTATCACAGGTTCACTGTCAGAGTGACAGTAAGAGTCAGTCTTTTTTTTTCCTAATAAGACGGGATAATGGTTCGTTGTCTGTGTCACTCGAGGGGTCTGCAGTTTTCTGCCTTCCAATCTGCTCAATCAGGGGCTCATCATCAGACAGACACCAATCCATATCTGTGTCTTCATTCAGCGTCTTTTCCTTTATTCCCGCTTGTTTATTTCGAGGTTCATTGTCAGACTGACACCAGCTGCTATCATCATCAGCAACTGTTTCAGCAGCTGTAGGCTTTGATGGCTGGATGCTGTTGATTTGCCACGTGCTTTTATCATCAGAAGTACCTCCTGGAATAAGGGAATTCTGGTAGAAGACAGCTGTTGTAGACTCCACCAAAAGCTGGCTGCTGGTTGACTGGCACCAGGAGTCAGACTGGTACCACTTGAGGTCCTCACATGAACCAGTGTCGTCTTCGACAGCAGCAGTCAGGGAGTGGCAAGGTGAAGGTAGAACTGCCGCCAGCATCTTCAGTCATGCTGAAAAGTTGTGTGGATATGTATCAATAAACTATTTCTTATTGTGCAAAAACTGTTTTTTCGCTGATTTATAGTACAATACAACCAAAGTTTAATTTGACATTAACTTTCAATTATCATTGTATGTGATATTCTCAACTTTTTGTGGTATCATAGAGCTTATTGTATATTTCACTGTACATCGACTAACACGTTTTTTGGTTATTGTACACCCAATGTGTAGTATGTCAGTAGCAGCAACAAAAACAATGACAGTAGTAAAGGTAACACAGTGATTATAACAATTTTGGCCTGAAATGTAAGGAGCAACCATGAAAAAAGATGTAGAATACCGAATTTTACCATTAAGATTTTTTATCTTCTCCAATACAGTAGCAACTGTAATTCTTTAAGTATAGTAATGAAATCTATGTTGTCAATTGATATTTATGTTCGAGTCTCTTAGAAAAATACATCGATACATCATAGCTACAACCGTGTATCTCTGAATGACACATTTTGAAAGAATGACAATTGATTTTTTTCCCCCTGTAGATCTTGGATACTATAGTCTTCTTTAATTACCCTTTGCCATAACAATTAAGCCTACGTATTTGTGCGTGTATGTGCGCGCGCGCGCGTTTTATGTGTGTGTGTGTGTGTGTGTGTGTGTGTGTGTGTGTGTGTGTGTGTGTGTGTGTGTGTGTGTGTGCGTGCGTGTGTGTGTGCGTGCGCGCGCATCTGTTCCTCGTTTATTAAATGAAAAACTGGAACACTTTCTAATGTTGACAGTAGTTCAAAGACGCCTTACATCACTTTAAAGAGGACGGTGTGGGAGGGGGGGACAGAAGGTATGGGTGTGGTGGGAGATAATGGTGGATGGGCGGGGAATAGGGGGGAGGTGGTGGTGGTGGAAGGAGGAAAACAGGTGTCCACCCGGTCTATGTCTTTCATGCCTCCGACGACGGTGAGTTCAAAGATCACTCACTCGTGGCGAAAGGGTA
>JADBJO010009541.1:46900-49400 GCA_016801955.1 Conus betulinus | reverse complement strand
AGAGGATGTCCGACTGACTTTTTTCTGAACAAATTCAAATTGCTGGCTGTAAAACAGTTATGCAGCTATCGATTATTCCGAGATGCACACAACTTCAACAAACATTGGCCCTTTATCCTTCATGTCAACAGTTGCTGCATATGCTCCTTCGCACAGACCATCTATTCTCATATTGCATCGGCGTGTAGTTGTGTGTTTACCCTTTATTGCTGTACCTTTACCCTATTATTCATTTCTTTTTGTCATGGGTTGATTTGTTTTTTTTAATTCAAAAGTCTGCTTATTATTAAATGTTATCGAACACGCCTTGATTAGTTTAAAAAAAAAAAACAAACAAACAAACTCACCACAACATAGAAATATGCAGAACACATTTTATCAAAGGAACACTCTACCTGCAATTTTATTGAAGATACATATTTATAATCGAAAACAGCTCAGGAAAAATAGAACAGAATGAAAAAAAAAAAAAAATGAGAAAACACTGACACATTTTGATTAAGGAGGCGATTTTACATAGCATACGCTGTAAAGAGCACAAATTTACCGATGAAAATATTCCAGGTATAGAAAACATTTTGTCGCAGCATAAAGTGATTCAGTACAAACAATCATATTGTAAGTAATTCTACAGCAAACTGAATGACACTAGATATATTCCGTTAAAAAGAAATACCTGTACACAGCATGTGGCATGCGCCCCGGAAAAGAAATGTCGTTTCTGTGCACTTTGAACCGGCAGACCTGCTCTGCAGACACTGGATCTATTGTTAGAACTTTAACTGGAGAGGTTCAAACCTCACCCTTACAGGGGGCTTGGTCCTCAGGTATTAGCGTTTTTAATAGTGACTGATTCTCTTGGGAAAAAAGAGACTGTCACTTTACGGGAACCAGCTGCTGCGAAGATGAGAGAGAGAGAGAGAGAGAGAGAGAGAGAGAGAGAGAGAGAGAGAGAGAGAGAGAGAGAGACAGACAGACAGACAGACAGACAGACAGACAGAGACAGAGACAGAGAGACAGAGAGAGACAGAGACAGAGAGACAGAGAGAGCTGGGGGGGGGGGGGGGATAGAGATTAATTAACAACAAAAGAAGAGGACGAAGAAGTATGAGAGAGAGCTGAACGCTAAACTATTGTTTTTGTAGGCACATATGTCACTGATCCTAGGGACAGTATGGGTTGTGTGAACAGATTTGATAATTTTCACTGTAAGTGTTTTACCTCAAACTTGAATTTTGATCGTTTATTCTTGTTTTAATCGTGAACGGAATCGCTTCTAAAATTCTACCGATAGGTTAGATGTGGATTTTGTGATCGATCGACATGTAAGTTATTAATTTAGGTGACTTACACAGTGCCGTGTCTTTGGAACTGTTACTTGGTATCTGAAAGGAAAGAAGAGGTTTCTTGCCGTTGGACAATTTGAAGAGAAATGGGGTTTGTGAACCCAGAATGGCTGGGTTTTTATGCAAAGCAAATAGGTCTTCAGCATGACCTGAAAGAGAAGTCTGTGAACTGGGCGAAATGAACTAAGGTATGTGACCTAAATATGCTAAATTAGTATTAATATTTGGTATAAAATGGGCAACTTCTTCAAAACAAGGGAAACAAATGTACAATCGCAGTCAAAACTTAAAAACAAATTCCACAAAAGATTTAAGAGCAACCCACAGGAAACGCTCTCTGCATGCCTGAGCCTGGAGCAGTAAGACTTTCTCACACAAAAAGAACTGACAGACCAGAACTTTGAACAGCGTTGGTAGGACATCAACTACAACTGCAAAAATAAAAGTACTAGGCCATCTTCCGAAGGACCAAAGAAATGACAAAACCAGCACAATGCATTTCGAAGTATCGGGTCTCCTTCATGTAGGACAAATAACTTTCAAAATAATGAATGCAAAAGACGAAGAGACAGTTACTTGCCTCTTCGATCCTACTAGTGACTACATGATGATAAAACTGCCCTTAAAGGAACGGTTCAACTAACGCTAATTACCTCTTCGATCCTAGTGACTACATGATGATACGACGGCTCTAAAAGGAACGATTCAGCTGACATTCATTAGCGTATAAAAAAAACAACAAACAAAAAACTAGAGCTGGCTTACCTTGGCCTTACACGTTTCGTACAGTCACTTCCAGGAGACGACAAGCTCAGCTACAGGAGACTTCCGTGCCCAAAGACATTCCCAGCTCTGGCCGAATGTCAATGGACCCTATGGCATACGACAGGAGAACTCATACGGGCAGCTTCTCATTATTACATTTTGCGTCATGCATGGTCTAGCCATCACCAAAAACAGAATAAGGAAGCTTTCACCAGCTGGCTAGCTGACAAACGTTTATCTGCCAAGCAAGACAATCTCGCATATATCAATAGCAAAGTCCTAACTGAGTAACAACAGGTTAAAGAATAAACAGCAAAGGTTTTAGAGAACTGCAACAGTATGCAGCAGATGAGCAAACCTTCCAGAGCATAGCTTCAGGTGTGTATGCC
>JADBJO010009541.1:36900-41900 GCA_016801955.1 Conus betulinus | reverse complement strand
ATTAATAATAAATAATAATAATAATAATAATGGAGATGCAAGAAGAAGAAGAAGGAGGAGGAGGAGGAGAAGGAGGAGGAGGAGGAGGAGGAGGAGGAGGAGGAGGAGGAGGAGAAGGAGGAGGAGGAGGAGGAGGAGGAGGAGGAGGAGGAGGAGGAGGAGGAGGAGGAGGAGGAGAGAAGAAGACGAGAAGAAGAAGAAGAAGAAGAAGAAGAAGAAGAAGAAGAAGAAGAAGAGGAGGAGGAGGAGGAGGAGGAGGAGGAGGAGGAGAAGAGCAAACAACAACAACAACAACAACAACAACAACAACAACAACAACAACAGCAACAACAACAGCACCAACAGCAACAACTTCTAATGATAAGAAAAATAACAATAACAATGATGACAATTGCAATTTTTAAAAAAAAAGTAAAAACCGAAAGCAAATTACGAAAAATATAATCAAGATAATCTATGGTCAAACAGGTATGCAAGAACACTTTATTACGAATACAAGTTTCATCATAAAATGATTTGAGAGGGGCGATGGGAAAGAAGGTGGTGGCTGAGGAGAGGAGGGGAGGGTAGCAGGGGGGGGGGGGGGGGGGGGCCAACATCATGACATCTGTGTCTGCCACAGGCATGTGAAAGTTTCATGCAGCCCAGCCAATGAAAACTGGTTTCACATTCAGACACAGGGAGATGAGCTCACTGGCATCCAATGGAACAACAGGACTCAAACAGTGAAACATGAGTAACACCGCCCACGTGGACATTTTCCATTATAACTAGCCAAGCTTTTCCCCGGTCTGATCACACCACCAGCCAGACGACAAGGAACAGTCAGCCCCACAGCCACGCCAAGAGCAGACGGCCACAGCTACGTGAAGAAGGTGAGTGACAACAGCTGGAGAGTGAAGTGGTTGTGGCAGGTGAAGTGAAGCTGAGACTTAGGTACAGATGTCTATTGAGCGCCGCTGTGTTCTGTCTTTGTCTGCATGCATCAGTCTGGTCAGACTCACAGTGGACTACAGCACAGAGGTGTGGGACTGTTCACAACAGGTACTTCAATAGACTAGACAGGTTCTGCCAACAGCCAGTTTGCTTTTGACTTGTGATTGGAAATCCACAAAGGCTTGATGCATCACTGAGCTAATTTATTGACTTTAACCTCTTTGAACACGAAAGAGTTTTCTCCACAGTTTTGGATTTTCAAAGCGTTAGTGAATGGATTCAACATTCCCGTCGCCAAGAACGGCAGAGAATCACACCGAATCACCATGTTGTGTACAATGGTCTGTGGCGTGATCCCAGCCCTGCCCTCAGAAACACTCCTCACATCAGCCAACAATAGGAGACAGGAATGATGGGAAAAACCACATTGTGGAGTACTATACCTTTTGTATTTGTGTGTTTACTAATGTGAATGAGTTTACCTTTAATGCGTAGCTGTAAAATTGGATTATAAGTCTGATATGTAACACCGATAGATGGTAATCTGAAGATGACCCCATGGAACCTGAAATAGCCTACATGTTCCCCACCCCCACCCCCTCCCTGATCAGATACGCTTCTTCTTTTCCTTACTACCATGTGGGACCACATGCCTGCTATCATGATGACGTCAGTAGATGTTCATCTGAAGAAGTAGAAACAGGAGGTGAAGAAGCAGGGGAAGAGGAATGCTAGGACAAAAAGGAGGAAGAGAAGACAGAAAAGATGACGAGAAGAAGAGGAAGAAGAAGAAGGAGGGGGGAGAGACAAAAAAGAAGAAGGAAAGAGGAAGACAAAGGAGGAGGAGGAAAAAAAAGAAAAAAAAGAAACAGAAGGAGGAAGAGGAGAGAGAAGAAAAACAAGGAGAATACAGAGAACACAATGCAACAGAAGGTTGTTCACAATTATATCCGTAATGATAGTGAGGACACTTTCTGCAGCGCCCTAGCAACCTAGGCAAAAGGGCGTTTTACAAGTTTTTAAGAGAGCGGGAGTGTGTGTGTGTGTGTGTGTGTGTGTGTGTGTGTGTGTGTGTGTGTGTGTGAAAGAGAGAGAGAGAGAGAGAGAGAGAGAGAGAGAGAGAGAGAGAGAGAGACAGACAGACACACAGACAGACAGACGGATGGACAGACAGATAGACAGACAGACGGATGGACAGACAGACAGACAGAGAGGTCTGAAACCACGAAATTTGGATTGACAAAATTCCAGATGTTAACTACATATTGATAAACAAAATCCCAGCTCTTTAACTACATATCGATATACTCATTTCTCGCGCTGTTTTCTTGGCTAAAACAGCAGTTTAGCATGGAAGTTGTCAGTTTCCAAGCAGGGCGTCCAATGAATCAAATGGAGAGATCTCGGTTTAACCATGGCGCGCTCTTCTCAACACTGCTTCTCTTACCGACGTAAAGCACAAATAATGAACAGAACTATGCAGCATCTCCAGATGGTGGGGGGGGGTTCACATGGCATAGATATTTCAACGACAAAATTTGAAGAGCTCGGTCGTATCGTCTTTATTGTGCTCTGATAATCGTTTCCGTGCGCGCACGCGCGCGCGCGCGCGCGTGTGTGTGTGTGTGTGTGTGTGTGTGTGCGCGCGCGCGCGTGTGTGTGTGTGTGTGTGTGTGTGTGTGTGTGTGTGTGTGTGTGTGTGTTCGTCGTATCCCTCTATAATCGCTCATGGACATCTTTCACATACAGTCATGTAACATCAGCCAAAGGTGAAATTAGATTTTCCCCTGTTCAGGACACGACAACAAACCTTCTCTCTATCACACTCTGGTACTAGATGTTCCCCTGTTCAGGACACAGCAACAAACCTTCCCTCTATCACACTCTGGTACTAAATGTTCCCCTGTTCAGGACACGACAACAAACCTCTCTACCACACGCTGGTACTAAATGTTCCCCTGTTCAGGACACGACACAACAAACCTTCCCTCCATCACACTCTGGTACTAAATGTTCCCCTGTTCAGGACACGACAACAAAAACCTTCCCTCTATCACACTCTGGTACTAAATGTTCCCCTGTTCAGGACATGACACAACAAGCCTTTCCTCTATCACACTCTGGTACTAAATGTTCCCTGTTCAGGACACGACACAACAAACCTTCCCTCTATCACACTCTCGTACGTACAAACTCCCTAACTGTCTGTAATAAGCATGCTGTGATGGACTGTGTTTTTTTGTTGTTGTTGTTGTTTTTTTGTTTGTTTGTTTGTCTGTTTTTTGTTGTTGTTGTTTTTTTCCCCAGTCAAAAACATTTATAACTGCGTTGGCCGGAACATGTTCACCAGAAAACCGGTTAGTTAGTTCATCTGACTGCTGCTCACCTGCGCTCTGTATAAGCCAGGTGAGCTGAAACGATCAGTCAGTCTCTACAGCAGTTTCGGCAGTACAGTTTTCCAGTGGCTGAAGAAGGACTCCTGAACGAGTTGCTGTGGCAGTCAGGTATTTCATTACAAGCAATTTGAAATCGCAGACCGAAATTATTCTCCCCTCCTATAGGCGACTGTAACTTTCTCAGCGCCTAGTAAGGTTTCTAGAAAATAATAAGTGTATTTGTTGTTTCTTGGTATGTTTTGTGACTTGATAGGGTGATACAAAAAAAAAAGTTTTCAGAAAGAATCAATAGAAAGAAAAAAAATGTTGTTGATGAGTAATTGGAAAAGGAGGTGGCTTAGCTAGTTCATGGCTTTATGATGAAAAAAGCGTTGTTTATTCTAATGTATTGTAATTATGTTATTGATAGTATGCTCTGGAAGTGAGTGATCAAAACTATCATGTATTTATGGTTGTGATTATGTATTTAAAACAGTCCTTTGATATGAATAATGAATACTTATTTGTTGATAAGCAAGAGTGTGCGGAAATCATTTATCTGAGTATGTACGATTATGCGAAATGATAAAAAACATGCTTGTCGTGATCGAAGAAACATGGAATGATAAAAACATTCTTATCGTGATGAAAGAGACAAAAGGAAATCGTTTCTTACATGCAATGAGTGTATTCGTCGTTTATCTTAAAAAGGTCTATGTGGAAAAATTTCCCCCCAATGTGTAAAGCATGATTTCGAAAAGGTTTGTGTGGAAATTCTTTCTTTCCCAATGTGTAGAACATGATTTCGGAAAAGAGAATGTTCTATTGTAATAATGTCTTGAACTTTGTAGATTTCGCTATAGGTATTCTTCCCAAGTTTTGGTGAAATATACAGTAACTGTTGATTATGAATATGATTAATAACCATGATGTATAATAGCCATGTCATAGAATGCTAGATAATCAAGGTAGTTATCAGTTCCCCCCCCCCCCCCCCCCCCCCCCCCCCCCCCCCCCCCCCCCAGTAAAATCACTGTCCTGGTGTGACTGGGAACTGGCTGCCACTGCTAGAGGGTCTGGGCGTAGCCAGAGTCTAGCCCTGTTTCCACCCTGCTGAGGGTGTGGAGAGGTCGATGAGCTAGTCGACAGTAACCCGACCTGCCACTGCGGCCGGGTCTGGGGCGTAACTGAGATTACCCCTATCTCCACCTTGCTGGGGTGTGGGGAGGTCGACGTGGCAGTCGACAGTAACCCGACCTGCCAGTTGTGCCAGAACCGCCGCTCTTTGAAGTGTTTGAAACCAGCGACCTGTTGGGCCAGTCGTACCAGAGCCGTCGTTTCTGCGTACCAAGCCCGTCGCTTTTGTGGTGTCAACATCTTGTTAGTGCGTGAGCTGCAGCTCTTGTGTTGGGGCCGTTGCTCCTGTTGTGGACAGAGCCGTCGCTTCAGTTCTGTGGGGACTCTGCGAGCTGCTCCTCCTGACCGTATGAGTCCCAGGAGAGGACTTTTTCTACAGCATTCTTCACGAGAGACTTGTGATGTCTGTGGACTGTCGTTTTGAGCCAGCCATGGCCAAACGAAAGAACAGAAATTAGTATATATATATACACATATTTATATACCATGAATGGCATGCCTAGAATTACGGCGTGCGTTATTCTGCTGCATTGATAATGTTGCATATTGCTG
>JADBJO010009541.1:24400-29400 GCA_016801955.1 Conus betulinus | reverse complement strand
ACACAAATGGAAGTTCCTATCAGGGAGCAGAAATCAAAAACACATGAAAAAACCTGACCGCACGTGATGGCAGACAGCGAACACGTATAAAAAAAAACACCGACAACACCGACCCCTGACGACTGCACCAGCAAGAAAAACAGCGCTGTAGGTGTTAGCATTTACATTTAATCAAAGTTTTAACAACATATATATATATATATATATATATATATATATATATATATATAAAGAAAACCGAAACAGAGTACAGACGCAATCAGCCGTGTCTCCCTTATGAGTCCGATCCAGCGGACGAAAGGGCTTAGGAGCAGGCAATATAAATAGATTGGCCTTCAAGAGGGATTACAATGGTCCCCTCATGCACCTAGTGACAGGTTTTTCATACTTGTAACTTTTTCTATAATGTTATGTTCCCATTCTCTTCATCTTGAACTCCCCCCCCCCCCCCCCCCTCCTCCCCTCCCTGGCCCTTTTTTTATTTTAAAGTGCAAATCAAAATCATTACTATAATGATGGATGAATTGTTAGCCTGTGCTTGCTTTTCCCCACTACTTAATTGTCTAGTCATTCAGTGGGAGATTACATCTCTTAGGACATCCGAGTAATGGTTGTTCTGCACAATCCTTAACCGCTGACAATGCTTGGGTTATTGAACAGCAGAGATGACCACTCAGACTGTTCCATATCTTTTGATCTCCCTTGCATCCTTGAATGGATTTTCAAGCATATGGTCAACCATTGTCCCCTACATCTTATAGTTCGCATAACGATTTGTTTTTAGTTTTTCAGCAACTTTTTCCTCTCCAGACTTGCGTTTAGTTTCATTTTGCTACCCTTTCCTGGCTCCTTTGGGGTTCTGTTGGGATCTTTTTTGAACCCATAGTGGTGAGAACACACCACATAATCGTGGACTGTGGTGCGTCTCTATTTGACGCCAAGAGCACAGACACAGTCAGCCGAGTCTCCCTGATGAGTCCAATCCAGCGGACGAAAGGCCTCGGAGCAATCAATATAAAGAGATCTGCCTTCGAGAGGATTACAATGGTTCCCTCACGCAGCTAGTGAAGGGTTTTCATATTCATAATGTATTTTCTTAATTTGATGTTCCCATTGTCTTCATCTTCAACCCCCCACCCCCCACCCCCTCCCCTTTACCTTTTTAAAGTTCAAATCTTTGACTTGTCATTACTATACTGATGGATTATATGATAATGATTGTTAGCCTGCACTTGTTTTCCCCTACTACTTAATTGTTCACCATCACACACACACACACACACACACACACACACACACACACACACACATATATATATATATATATATATATATATATATATATAGATATATATATATATACATACATACATACATACATATATATGTCACCATATCTGTCCAGAGACAGCCCTCATGGACTCAACGATACCTGTGACCCCAACGGGATCAAACCAAGTCCACAGACGTGGAGAGGACACCAAAACTAAGGACACCATTAGAGCAGGGCATGAAGGGGTACAGAATTTGAAACTTTGTTTATGCAGATCGATGAAAATGAGGATGATGAAGACGATGCCATAGATTTCAAATCTGATGTGGGACTGCATGACAGGGCTGTACTCTACGCTTACTTTTATAACATATCTTGGCGTCAACCAAGCCCGAGAGAGATACAAACACCTGCTGTGTTGGTCAGGAACTTTGAGCAACACTCTCAGAGACGCATCCATTTAGTGGATGAAAAACTCGACGGTGTGGTCCCAGTCTTCCCAACTGAGCCTGTAACAAACTCAACTCTGGCTAGGAGCCAGTCGGGGCAGAAAAATCTCCCATGACTGGTGGGAATCAAACCAACGACCTCCTGCGACGCTAAACACTTCGCCATGGTGGCTGATGTACTACTTTTGGCTTATAGTGCTGTTTGACAGTCAATGCTGGTTACATGTAGCTCTGTCGACAAGCACTCGTGTCCACAAAAGCGACATGATAGACTGAGACATGCAGAAATATCATTCCCTTTCTCTCCCCTACCCGTCTCTTCCCTCATCCCCCTCAACCTTTCCCTCCTTCATCTATTATGTACTATATTCCCAGCAATATCAGACCAATGTTTTATTGTTTGGTGGTCTTAATCACCGTGACTCTGTTTTCCTTCTGTTGACAGACAGCGGCAATGCTGTGATTGGCCATGGTGCGACGACTGTATTTGCTGCGATTAGCGCCCCAACATCCATGGTAGTGTGCTGGGCGGTTTATCCACAACGACAGCGTTTGTTGGTCTCATGGATTATCGCGCCCACGTCTCTTGTCTAAGAATGACGAACATGATTGCACTCTGGTTCTAGATTTCGTGTTCTTTCTGACAATAAATGACCAAACTCCCTCGGTTGTGACTTTGTGTTCTCTTTATTTTGTTGGTTGACTGTTGTCATTGTTGTTTTGTTTTGTTTAACGATTAATGAGCTTATTCTTTTCTAACATCTGATTTCTTTGCAGCGCGCGTGCATGTGTGTGTGTGTGTGTGTGTGTGTGTGTGTGTGTGTGTGTGTGTGTGTGTGCATGTCTTCGTGTGTGGGGCGTCTGTGTGTGGTGTGTGTGTGTGGTGTGTGTGTGTGTGTGTGTGTGTGTGTGTGTGTGTGCATGTCTTCGTGTGTTGGTGTGTGGGGCGTCTGTGTGTGTGTGTGTGTGTGTGTGGTGTGTGTGTGTGTGTGTGTCACGCGCGCGCGTGCGCGCGCGTGTGTGTGTGTGTGTGTGTGTGTGTGTGTGTGTGTGTGTGGCTGGCTGGCTGGCTGGCTGGCTGGCTGGCTGGTTGTGTGTGTGTGTGGTGTGTGTGTGTGTGTGTGTGTGTGCGCACGCGCGTGCTTGACAGCAAATTGCTTTGCCTTCTTTCTTTCTCATGCTCAACAAAAAAAAAATGGGGATCAGTGGTTCCAAGCAGACTAAATAATGTTAAAGGAAAGAAAACTATCTGTGGAATGTCACCTAATGCATATACATTGTCAGCAGGAGATATCTGATGTCTTTTTCGCCCTTGAACTGAAGGTAATGTACAGACATTGTCACCAGAAGAGACCTAATGTCTTTTTTCCCTTGCACTGAAGGTTCTATTTTTCTTTAATGCATTTTGCAACAATATTTTCACAACTCAAACAATGAAAAACATTCATTTAACAATTCAATTTAAAAAAATGCAGCATGTATCATGCGTTAACAATAATGCTTTATCATGGCATGGTGCTATAAGGGTTTTACATACTGTAAAATATTAGTTCAAGGGAGTGGGGAGAATTGTGATAAAAAAAAGGAAGAAAGAATGCGATAGAACTCTCCCTCTTCCCCTTTTTCTCTCTTCCTGTTTAACACTGCATAAGGTTTTCTATGGAGTTAAGGAAGGAAATCATGGAGGACAGCATGCACAAAATAGATTTTGCTATTGCAAATGCCAGTGTTTTCGATCCAATTTTTATTAATAAAAAATCTAAGAAAACTTGATCATACACTTTCTATTTAATGTCAGGACTTGACATATCATTCTTTATACTTGTACCGCATTGTTCTACTGCATATTCTTGTTTAACGTTTTGGATTTTCGTCTGAACCATGTGTACATGAGTTTCACCTTTTAGCAGTGAGCAACTTAATTTCCAGGAAGTGTTTTCTTTCATTTCCTTCCCGAATGACAAATGTACGGTTATCAATGAATGATCCGTTCAATAGTCCGGTAAGATAGCAGTGTCTTTCAAGTAAGAATTTAGATAATCTGACACGAGGAGACCGTCAGGTCTACCTTGTTATCCTACGCCAAGTGAAACCCGCACTTTCTGAATTATTTTCTCTCCAGCTATTTGTAAGAACAAACTCTGTCATTATGTTTTTCAATGACCTACCTTGTTTTGGGGCTGTTTACGTGTTTTTAATTGCCGTTATTAAGTGATGGGTACGTGACAAGGTTACAGTCTCCAACTGCTGCGATAATATGATTACTGTCTTGTTTTATATTCGCCATAAGCTTTTGGTAAAATTGAGGGGAATCCTTTTTTTTTGGACTACACACATAACAAAAGGTATTTCTTTTTTCATAGCAGAGAAAGATATGATAATGTAATTTCCATTAGAATCTCTTTTTACGCTCTTTATTTTGAATCAAAGTTATTGCTAATATGAACTACACCTCTTGAGTTAGATTTTTATGATGCAAATAAGCTTTGCAACCCATTCGGATTTCACATGTGATTGTTTTTTCTATCGAAATATGTATCCTGCAGACAATAGACAGACCATGGTTTTTGTTTCAAATAATGTTGAACATCTCATCACTTTTCACAATCGATGAGACTATTTATAGATTAGTAAGACCACACTCAACTGCATCCACTCCATACACATAAGCGCAAACAAAGGTCAATTTCGATTCATCCCCTCCTTAATCTTTTAAACCCCCATGGGGGTTCTTTACTCTGGCATCAATCAAAGCTTACATATTTTCATAATCTGCGATTCTTTCAGCTGGTGCAACCAATCAAGCACGCCGTCTTTTTTTGAAGCTCACTACTATTGTTGCAGGTTTACTCACTGCAAGTGTCCACACACACTCTCTGTGGTGTCCGGAACTGGCTTCCTCTGTGCGGGGATCCCATACTGCCATTACATATCACAACTACTGGTCGGCGACAAACTCTTGCCCAAACCTGGATCTTCCCGCGGATCGGGAGCTTGGCCCGGAACGCGCGCAGCCCCCGGCCATCCACCTTAGTGCCCGATCTCCAGTCTCTCTTTCCTCTACCGCAACGGGAGTCGGCCCCAGCTATAACAAACCAGATAAACACGAGTTCAAAACACTGCCAGCCAGTTAGCAGTCATGTTACACTTTAACATTTTTGAACTCTTCAATTTTTCAAACATAGTTTCGGTTCCGACAATAAACCGTTGAAAACAAAAAGGAGAATCATCTAGATTCTCACAATATAAAATTAGATACTTATGGCTTGAGTACGGTC
>JADBJO010009541.1:20000-23964 GCA_016801955.1 Conus betulinus | reverse complement strand
AAAGGATACCCCACAGAGGACCCAAAACCAGAAGTACTATATATACATATCAAATGCACAAAGTATATTCATCAAAGGAATCAACACTTGTTATCCATGGATCACCTCAATATCTCCAAAATACATAATCCACATCTTAAGCACAACACTTTCATGATCCATACACTTCCTGTCAAACCCAACAGAATATGCAAGATGAAACCATTAAGAACTGCACTATATGCATAGATGAAACAGTACGCACCCACACAAAGATATCAAATATGCAGTGATCTTTCAAAAGACAACCTCAAGAAATCCATCGTGTATCAATAGCATGAGACACACGTTAAAATCACCAATCATGGTTCAAAATTATCTACATGACCATGAACATGCACAGCAGCCAATCTGCAATGGTCATTTACAATGACATTACACCAAATCATTTTCACCCATGAACGCAAGTAAGAGAAATACAGACAATTTGACTACAAAATGATACAGCAATAATGTATATACACAATTCTTAGACTTGTATCTTGTGTAGACCATACTCACTCAAACTTGTAGCTAACTGTAACTTACAAGACAGGAATGAATAGCAATGATCAATCACAAATACACAAATACAGCATCAGCAAACCATAAAACACATGGTATAGCACTACTCCCTGGACAACAAATCTGCGAAAATATTAGATGTCACAGAGATAGGTTCAACAGTGAAACAGTACTCTTGAATGCTTAATGCCCATCTTAACAGGCGATTATTTTTTGATTTTGACGCTTTCAAAAATGTCAACGGTCTGTGGTCAGTTTGCAAACAAAAGGTCTCCCTGATAAAAACCTAGCAAACTTGTCCAGTCCCTAGACCGAGGCAGACACTCCCTTTCAATAGTCGAGTATCTCTCTTTTGCACCACAGAAAACTTTTTTGCTAGCGTATTGCACTGGATGTGAAAGTCCTGACTTTTCCTGTAGCAAACATGCACCCATGCCCTTACTGCTAGCATCTGTACGTAAGACAAAATCTTCATCCAAGTTAGGAAGAAGTAACACAGGAAATGAATTGACTACAGCTTGAACCTTCTCCAAACTTTTCTGACACTCATCAGACCACTCAATCTGACGCTTCTTATCTCCCTTAGTCAGTTCAGTCAAAGGTGCAGTAAGACTAGCAAAATGAGGAACATATCTGCGATAGTAGGACAAAAGACCCAACAAAGAGCGAACCTGCTTCTTCGTAGTTGGCTTACCCACAGACAAAATCTTTTGCACTTTCTTGACTTCCGGACGAACATGACCAACGGAAATCATATGTCCCAAAAACTCCAACTCCTGAAAACCAGCCAGCACTTTTGACGGATGAGCTGTCAACCCCAAACAACCTGAGATGGGTCAAAAGCATGCGTAAGTAGTCCAACAACTGCTGCCAAAGACGAGCTGCAAGAGAAGAATGTCATCAAAAAAACTTACAGCTGAAAACTGATACAACTGCAGCTTCCGCATCATTCTTGCGAATGTAGCTGGTGCGTTCTGCAACCCGAAAGGCATTCTCGTCCACTGAAACACCCAAAAGGAGTTTGAAACGCAGTCTTTTCCTTATCCTGAGGCAACATAGGTATCTGCCAGTATCCCTTCGCAAGGTCTACTTTGACAAAATACCGACCTTCAGACAAACGACAGAAAATATCCTCAACATCTGGAATCGGTTCAGAGTCGAACACAGTGACCTTATTGAGAGCCCGATAATCGACACAGAATCGAATTGAGCCATCAGGCTTACCCACCAGAACGACTGGAGAACTGTACGGTGATACAGACGGTTCAATCACTCCAAGATCCAAGATAACCTGAACCTCTCTCTGAATGATCTCCCTCTTTGCAAAAGGCAAAGGGTAAGACTTGACCCTAACAGGAACATCAGTAGTCAGATTAATACAGTGTGGATCTACCTGTACAGCCTTCCCTGGTGTATCTGTCAAGACATCAGAAAAAATCCTCCAAAACACTCATCAACTGAGACTTTTGAGTGTCTGACAACTCAGGAGCAACCTTTACATCACAAAATGTCTCGCCTTGAACAGACAAGGTAGGTAATGAAATGTCATCGTCACTCACATCCTGTACAACTCCTACAGAGGAACAATGTACGTCCTGTACAACTCCTACAGAGGAACAATGTACGTCCTGTACAACTACAGAGGAACAATGTACATCCTGTACACCCGACGGTGGAGAAACAGGGGAATGTGAACACTCTGCATCCCAAAACACCAGTTGAAACAACACAATCCACAGGTAACTCATTAGACAATGCAGACGCAGAGTCTAATCCCTGAGGAACACAAAGAGCAACATCGAAATTGACAGCAACATTCGTCCGAACCACATACTCTTTCAACATATTGATGTGGAAAACCTTGGACTTTCCATGCATGTCAATACGATAGTTGACAGGTGAACACTTTTCCTTCACAAGAAAAGGACCTTTCCAGGAAACCTTCAACTTATTCAGTTCATCAGAGAGCAAAACAAGAACCTGATCACCCACTTTCAATGAACGAGGAGAGCTCTTTCTGTCTGCGTACACCTTAAACTTGTCGGTCTGACTGTCAGCGGTCTGTTGTGCCTGAGCACAACTGTCCAGTATCCGATTGTGCAAGTCATGTACATATTGGTAAAAACGTTTTTGTTATCGTCAGTCATCTGTGTGCCAGTCCACTTATCAGCTAACAAAGCAATAGGACCCATGGGTGAATGACCGAAAAGTAACTCAAAGGAGAAAACCCTATAGTCATATTCGGCAACTCCCGATATGCAAACAGAACAGCCGGAATGTACCGATCCCACTGCTTGGGACAGTCATGACAAACCTTCTTCAGCATGGACTTCAAGGTGCCATTAAACCTTTCCACCATCCCGTTAGACTGAGGGTGGTATGGAGTAGTGGTAACGAAGAAATAGACAACAGATGGTACACTTCCTTCATCAGGTCTGAAACAAACTGAGTACCACAATCAGTAAGAATTTCGGAAGGCAAACCATACCTTGAAAAAATAGAAAGAAGAGCCTCCGCCACAGTGACTGTATCGATACGTTTTGAGTGGGACAGCCTCTGGAAACCGAGTAGCTGTATGCACCAACGTCAGAACGTACCGAAAGCCAGAATAAGACACCTCCAAAGGACCAACCAAATCCATTGCTACCTTCTCAAAAGGTACTGAAACCAACGGCATCTTGTGCAACGGCGCACAAGGGACGCGGTTACGAGACACAGTCTTCTGACAAGTATCACATGAACGACAATACTCCTTGACTGACTGAGACACTCCTGGCCAAAAGAACGATGCAAGAACTCGCTGTAGAGTACGTCTGATCCCACAATGACCAGAAAAAATGCTGTCATGCGCAGTATGAAGCACAACGTTACGTAACTCCTGAGGAACTACCACCTGACGCTTAACTTCACCCTTGTCCTTGACCAAGCGACACAGAACATCATTAAAAAAAACAAAAAACAGGCTTAGTCAAAGGGAAGGTACCTCAGTTACAACTGAAGAGAACAAATGACTCAAAGAGGCATCACGCTTCTGCATAGCAGCAAATTCCTTGGGCTGTACATCCAGCACAGACAAATCAGGCACTGACAACGGTACAGGCAACTGTTTCTCCTTGTCTGCCTGTAAACGAGTAGTCACATTACATGGGACAAAAGATCCACCAGCACCTGAACATGCTGAAGTAACACCTGGAAGATTACCAAGAATGAGATCCGTTACTGGGTTCTCAATAACACAGGCAAGCACCTCACCCTCAAAGTAAGGTGTACTAACTGAGACCACAGCAAGAGGGAAAACCTCAATCTTACCTCCAAAAGAACGACAATGTTGTTCTTCACCAGCGAACTGGTGTGGAAGAACAAAAGAACGGCGCACTCCTGCAGTAGTGCACCCTGTGTCCCTCAACACAGAACAGTGAAA
>JADBJO010009541.1:10000-15000 GCA_016801955.1 Conus betulinus | reverse complement strand
ATATAACTTTCCATTGACTACGTTTCTTTTAAGAACATTCCATAAAATGTGTGTGTTTACAGAATCAAAAGCTTTCCTTAAATCAACAAAAACGACATACAATTTTGTATTTTTATGCTTTTTTTTTTTGTACAAAGCAAACAAAGTAAATATATGATCAGTTGTGCTGTACCCAGATCTAAATCCTGCCTGCTCCTCCACAATTTAATCTTCCCAGTCTCTGCCCAACGTTTTAATCTCACATTTAAAATGTGTGAGTAAACTTTGCTGACAACAACACTTGTCAGTGCTACACCTCGGTAGTTATCAGGAGTGTTTACATCTCGCTTTTTGTGGATAGGAACGATGATTGGTTTAGCCCATTCAATGGAAATGACCCTCACCGAAACAAGTTATTGAATATCAATTGTCAGAACATCAATTACTAAATGATTAGAACTTTCCAGCATTTCCCCTACAATTTTATCTGGCCCTGCACTCTTCCCGCCTTTCAGATGTTTTTATGCCGTCAATCACTTCTTGTGTAGTAATCGGTTCGTTGAATAAAGGTTCGTCTGTTTTCCGTCATTTCTGTTTCTAATTCCTGTGTTGCTACTCCATTGCATTCCACTGTGTTACAAGAATGGTTAAAGACATTAATGAAATGATCATACCATTGCTGAAATATGATATCGTTTATCTCTTTGTCTCTCTGTTTACTTGTCTTACTGCTGACCAGAAGCGCTTTGGGTCATTGGCTGACTCTTTTAATCTGTGTAATCTAATCTCATCAAATTCTTTTTTTTTTCCTTTACTTTTTCCTCAAATTAATGTATCCTGCTCTTTCTTTGACGTACTCACCTTTACGCACTGTCTTATATGCCTCGGTTTTAGCTCTCCTATATCTCTGAAGGTTTTTTTTTTTTTTTTTTTTTTTTTTTATCAGAAGAAGTTGTTTTTGTCGACATTCCATGTCAAACCAGTCATCACACTTTTTCCTTACGTTATAAACCTTTCTCACCATGCACACTGTGACACCTCACAAAGCATTTACAAAAAGTTCAATACATAAATCAATGTTATGACAATTCTGAGAAATGTTTTTCCATAATGTTCCTAATATCATTTTATTCTAATTCATTTTTAAAGAATTGTTCATTTTCGTCAATCCATACAATCTTTTCTTCATTACTCTGCGGTGCTGACTTGTCTTTTTTTGGTTTCGTTAAACCCATTCTTCCATTTCATTTCTACAGGCAAGTGCCAAGAAAACAGTCTGTCCCCAACTTTCATATTACAAGATTCCTTCAGCTGAGAAGAGACCAGAAATAATCCATCACACTACACCCATTTGGGGAAATGAAAAGTGAATTCCCCTTCTTAGTCATCAACACAACAACCATTTAATATAAACAGATTAAACAATTAACACAAATCTAACAATGATCTCCCCAAACTGTTAATCGATTGGTCTTTTGAACAACGATATTTGTGAAATTCCAAATCATTGACATCATCATCATCATCATCATCATCATCATCATTTTCATTTTCATCATTCCACATCGGATTAAGTGCCTGATAAATAAGCATGTTTTCCGGCCTTGATTGTTTGCATTCCGTTCTTGCATTCAGGTCTCCACATATCATGAGGCAGACATCACCATCACGTATTACCTCTGACAGAGCTTCTTCAAGAACAACAACTCCATCCTATACCTGCATATGGTTGTAAGCTGGACCTCCTTCTGGCACCACATAGCAACCCACATAAATAACATCCTTTCCAATATTGAACAGCCTACTGTCCATCTTTAGTACAATAGCATTACTACAATCGACCTTAAGTTGTTTCACAAATGGTTCCAAATGTTTCTTAACCATCACTAACACTCCTCCAGAGTTTCTCCCATGTACTGTAAAATTTTTAGCTGGAGCAAGAAATTTTGTAAACTCTGGAAAAAACATTCATAATCAAAGCTGGCACCGACAAAGGTTTCTGTCAAAAAAAATGATATAATTCATAAAAGAACAGTCACGCAATGTGTTTAATCATTTTTTTTTTCCACATTTTACTTTAAAAAAAGTCAGTTCCAAAGCTTGATGGTTCGCCTCATGCTATTTAGTCGTTGACCATAAGGTTCTGGCACTGGCACTGCCTCTATGGCTACCGTCACTATGAGGGGAAGACCTGACACGAGACACACCGAGCCCCCAAGATACCCGTGCATTCCCCTCTGTTGTGTTGTCACCCGCCGCGTGTTGCCACTGGTGCCACTGTGCGAGGAGTTATTCTTAGCAGCAGGTGAAGACGCTGCGCCGTTGGTTGGCTGCTGTTCATGCGCACGGTCGCCTCGCTGACTGACGTCATGAACGTCAAACACGGGATCTCGTCTGTCATTGGCTGAGGGTCTGCCCGCCTGTGTTTACATTGTGCATGTGCGAATTGTTTACTTCAGGTACCGCCGATCGGCTGTCACCTCAGCATAACTAGGAGGATCAGGTCGTTTTACACCAATAACAAATTTCCCTCGCACAAAATATGCAGACTTTCCCTCGTGTTTAGCTCTAGCCACAGTCTCTGTCTGTCTCCTCGTCAGATCGCCCGCTACTCTCTCACACCAACCTTTTCCAGTTCAGAACAAAGCTGACGATCTCTGATGATAAACATTTTGTCCCCCTCCAGTGTTTAAATTTAACGATCATTGTTTGTGTTTGTCCATCACGTGGCTGTCCTACTCTGTAAGCCCTGGTAATGTGTTCTTGCGGTGTCCATGTCCTGGCACATGTGTCGTAGTCCTCTCTGGTGTTTTGCTGTGGGAGGCCATAGATTCTTAAATTGTCTCTTCTAGAGAATCCCTCAAATCTGTCAATTTCTTCTGTCATCTTTTCAGTTTCTTCCTTCAAATCACTGACAGTTGTTTTCAAGGTGTTTGTCTCCTTCCCTGCCCTGTTGTCTGTAAATAACTCATCAATGTCTTTTGTTAGTGATGATACAGTGTCTGACAAACGTTTGTTGTCAGTCACAAGTCTGTCACACCGTCTGTTTATTTCTTCACATTTTTCACTGACACTGTTTAACTGCGATTTTATATCCACAAGATCATTTTTAATTGACACATTCTGTTCACGCTGTCGTTTACGTTCCTGAGTGATTTCTTCTTTGAAGTCGGAAATAGCACAGAGAATTTTGCTAAGTGCGTCAGTAGGGAGAGAACTGGTGGTGGCATCCATTTCTGTTGTGTCGGAATGGTGGTGTTTGTCAGTGGTGTCAGTAGATCTGGGGTTCTGTTCAATGTCGCCACTTAGCAGCAGTCTCCTGGCTGAGAACACCACGTTGATCACACACGCTGTTACAAGTGCTGGAACCTGTAGGCTGGTGACTGTTGTGTTTGGATTCTACTTTCTGTTTTGGCCAACAGTGTCTCGCAACCATATAAGAGGATCAAGACAACTAGTAGCTCGTAGAGCCAGAATTTTGTGTGGAATTTGATGTTGCTCTTCCACACTCTGTTCAGTATGGCCATCGCTGCTAATGTGGAGTTGATCCTGATTCGGATTTCTGCTGTGCAGGTGCCATCTTTGGACAGGGTTGCTCCCAAGTACCTGAAGCTGGTCAGTTCTTCCAGGGGTTCCCCATTCATGGTTATGTTGGCACTGCTTTTAGTCATGCTGTTGACCATGACCTTTGACTTGTCTGTGCTGACCTCCATGCCGTAGGCACTTGCTCTTGTGACAAGTCCGTTTTGTGAGATCCTGGAGCTCGGTGTTGCTGCCCCCCATGAGGTCGATATCGTCTGCGAAACGAAGGTTGCAGACCGGCCTGCCGCCAATGCTGATGGTTTTTGTTTGCAAAAGGATAATAGGGAAGTCGGGCATGTATATCTATTTGGTGCTCTTATAGTATGTGGAGTTTGAGTAAGGGTATCCGATAATGACAGAGAGTGGGTATTAAATTTGGCCGGGGCGATGTTTGTGCTTCAATTTGGTGCATCTGTATGCTTGTTGCGTACAATAGTGTTTTATTGCCCTCCACATTGGTGCTGTGGATTTTGCATCCGTTATCATTTGACTGAAGCAGTCTCGTTTGGCTTTTTCAGTTTCGTTTGAAACAAAGTTTCTCTGGCTCTATGTATTTGTCAAACAAATTTGTTGCCTTGAGTTGGTCACATAGCACCATTTCTTGCAGAAATTCTGGTGTTAACCACGGGTTCATCTGCGAATGCCTAAATCCTTTTTAATGTAACGGCGCATGTTTATTTATGATGGTGAGGAATGTTTGGTACCAGACGGACAGTGCACTATTGACGTCTGTGTAATTATAAGTTAAGTCAATGGGGAAATGTTTAAGTCATAGCGGTATGCTCTTCATTAAACTTTTTGAAAGAGTGGTGTTGGATGGTCTTGTGACCTTTAAGTGGTGGTGTTAGGAGCCTTAAGGACCACGTGCAGAAGACTGGACAGTGATCACTAATACCAGAATGTACCACTGAAACTTCTAGTATTGCAGATTTGTTGTTAGTGTATACATGGTCAGTACAGTCGCAGTTTGTTTTAGTTATTCTCGTCGGGGTTTGTAGTAACTGATGGAGTGCATTAAGTGATAGTGTACTTGTCCAAGCTGGTTGTCGTTTTAACATATCAATATTAAAGTCCCCTAACAGCAGTATATTTGAATTTTTGTGACAGATCCAATCCATCATTTGTACAAAGTTGTCATACCATTCGTATGTGGAAGATGGGTGTCTATATAAATGTCCGGTTATTAATGGCAGTGATTTGGAGGTTTTTTTTATTTCAATCCAGATACATTCAACACACATTAGTTTCAAGATCAGTTCTGCGCGTCGGGTAATGTTGGCAATTGATTGATGAATGTAAACGGCAAGGCCAGTATGTTGGGCTTGATCACTGTCGCGTCATTCTATGTTGTTTTCAGGAATGCTAATAAGATTATCCGTGATGCGAGAGTCTAACCTTATTTCACTTACGCCAAATACTTGTACTGGATGAGGTGGCTG
>JADBJO010009541.1:0-7500 GCA_016801955.1 Conus betulinus | reverse complement strand
AGATATCAGTGTCAACCCATAGTTGTGCAAGAAGCTGACAAGGTGATAATGTGTTGTTGCTGCTAGTCTGACCCTGACTGTTTTGAGTTGCATCATTAACCACTATCTTTGACTGTGTTTTTTTTGTTGTTCCTGTGGAGGTGGTTTCAGTTGTGGCTGTTTTCCAGCCCATTGTGTCAGTGGCCTGAGTAGTAGTGTCTTCATCTGAGATGATATTGCTGGTTTTTGTTTGGTTTGTGGGGGGCATTTGTTGTGGTAGACTATGTCTGCACTGTGGTTTGATCAGAGTGTGTGTCTGTTTCTCAGTCGTTCTGAACCTCATGCTCCCCATTTTCATTAACGTGGACCAGCATGTAGAACTTGTTTGAGGTTGGGAAGGTGGACAGAGCAGAATCAGTATGGCTGCCAGATGGTGTGGTTTGGTTTTGGGTTGGGTGCGGTATAAACTGAGTTTGTTTGAGGTGTTCGAGTTCAAATTTCAGGTGGTTGTTTTTTTCTGCTTCTATTCGGCGAATGCTTGTGGTGTGAGTGCAAGAGTTTTGAACCTTTGACAATGATTTTGACCAGGGTGTTGACCTTTTGTTTTAAGTTTTGTACTGCTGGGGTTACACTTGTAGTCGTAGGAATAGCGTGGTGGTGGTATGCTTGATTTTTGAGGAAGCAAGCTGCGTGCCACTTTTATGTTGCTTGTATGAGAAGATGGGCGTGATGTTTTCACATTGGAGTGGGCAGGTGATTGGTTTTGTTTTGTTTGGGTGTTTGTATGCTCAAGTTTGAACTGAGCAGAGCTTTGTTTCTGCTTTATTGGAATATGTGGAGTATTTTTGTGGTGAGTGTTGGGGGTGAACTGTGTGTGCATGTTTCCCTCGGGCCACTGTGGCGGGACCGTAGGGGCAGGCTTCGTGCATGGCGAGGATGTGGACTGGGACGGAGTGGTATCAAAGCTGGCTGGAGGGATGGTGGTTGGGCTAGTCAGCAAATGCAATCTGGGGAGATGAGGAGTTCCGTGGGGAGATGGGATGTCCTGTGCAGAGAGGGCACCAGGAGGGAGCGTCTTCAGGGAGGGAAGGGGAAGGTCAGACAGGTTGTCACATACAGTCTTGTTGAGGTTGGGATGGAAATCTTGGCGGGTTAATGAGAAGATTGTTTGAATCACCTGGATTAGTGATTCAAACTCATACCGCAGCCATTTCTTGCACAGGTTTCCCTGTACAAGAACAGTACCTGTAGTGTAGAAGACAGTGATGGTGATGAGTTCCAAGGTAGTGCAGTTGACTTGGACCTTGGTCCAGTACAACTCATCACTGGGGAGGCTGGTGGGCGTAGAGGGAAAAAATCGGCATTGTTGCTGAGGACAAGAGGCCAGTACGTTTGGCGTAGTCAGCCCATTGTACGCTAAACTCTGGTCTATTGTTAATGTCACCAATATAACGTTTGTATCATATCTATCTTGCGATTGGGAAGAGGTGTAGTGGAATTTTTGAATGTGAGTTGCTTAGGGTCTATTTTAATGTCAGTCTAGGGAACCCAGTCACAAAACGCGTCACTGTTATTCGTGACCACAGACATGACTGTGAAAGCATGGGTAGGGTGAAGAGAAGGAGTGATGTGGTGGGGGGAGGGGAGGGGGTGTTGGAGAGTGAGGGCAGGGAGGGGGTAAAAGGGGAGTGAAGGAGGGGAGGGGGGAGGTATCATGGTCAACTCATGGTCATAGATGTTTCAAACTACATGGTGCTGATAAACAGCCATGCCCGTCTTTGAACCAGTGATGCTTGGAGCTAAGAGAATAAGGATAGGGGTTAGGTAATGGAGCAGGGATAAAACGGGGGGGGGAGAGAATGGGGAGGAGGAGTCAAGGGTATGGGATAGAAGGCGGAGCTGCCAAGTAAACTGCCAACAAATCAAGGTCTAAGCTCCACACGTCCTGGTCCCCATTAAAGGAGGATAAACAAAGTATGTACTTCTTTGGTGAGGTCCTGGGAGACGAAGGTGGGCCGAAGAGCACAACAGATGGCTGAGGCACTGATTTACCAGCTTTCGCAGCTGGCCCATGGCTCACACACTAGCGCAGGACACATGCACTAGTCACAGGCACTTAGACCCTTCCATTGTCCATAGGCGAGGAAGGTACCGATGGGAAGAGGAAGGAACGACGTCTGTAGGAGTGGAAAGTGGCCAGACGATGTCACAAGGCACCAGGAACACCACAGGCCCTGTGCGGTATCGGGTCCAAATTACCGGGCTGAGACGATGGACTGGAGCTGAGCTAAGTGGTCAGCTGAAGATCACAAACACTGGGCGCTTGTTCAGGGCCTAGCAATGAAGGATCGAGACAGCGCGTCGCAAGAAGGGTTGTGCCGAGACTCCACGAGAATCCGTGATGGTTTGTATTAAGAGAAAACAAATAATCATCTATAACTTCCTTTTCTGTTTAGAAAACCAAAAATATATATGAATCCAAGTGCAGGACGTAATCCACACACTGTCATTAAAAACTCAGCGCTTGGTCACAGCAAGTTACACTTGACAAAGCAACATAATTGCGGAGCTGTTCACTTGCGTCTGCACACTGCGACGTCCGTCCATCAGAGAGAGAGAGAGAGAGAGAGAGAGAGAGAGAGAGAGAGATATGCATGTATGTAATGCCCTAATATCCCTTTCCTTTCTCTGACCTCTCCCTTCCCCACACAGCTTACAGTCCACAGTTACGCTTTACCCCCGGATTTCTGTCCCTTGGTTCTGATTGTAAGACCAGCTACTGTTAGAATCTTTAGCTGTGAGTTGGAAGTCAGTCAGCACAGTGGTGGTATTCACAGGGTTAAGCTGTGGGTTACAAAGGATTGGATACTGAGGGTCAAACACATCAGGATAAACGTGGAGTAATGTTCCCTAACCACCCGATTTATCAAGTTACAAAAAAAACACACTCAGACACCAGATTACACATAAGACCTATGCATGCTACACAATCTTAAATATAATGCAGACAACATTGTAGGAATTCAGTACATAGCGGTGAAGTTATACTCTTCATCTGGGAAGATCACAGCCTTATGTCCATTCACCCATTATTTCCCTCTTGAATGCAATCTTATCCCATGAACTTCTGTAGGAGGCAACTTGATGCTACCTGTGCTACGTTTCTAAAGGCAATGCTCTGCAGTGAAAATGCGCAAAATCAACCCTTAGACCATTGTGTGTGTGTGTGTGTGTGTGTGTGTGTGTGTGTGTGTGTGTGTGTGTGTGTGTGTGTGTGTGTGTGTGATTTTTGCCATAGTTTTTGAAATACAAGTGTTTTATGGATTCTTAACTTGTTTAGCATGAAAAAAAATTCTGTATTTTTTGCAATTAAAGGTCAAACGAAAACATGGTGTGTTCGTTTGTTTCCTTTTCTTAAAAAAAAAGCCCGTAATTCTAGCCCTAGTTACGACCGTTCACTCTCACTATACCTCATCAAGCTGCTTACCCATGGAAAGGTTATTAACTCCCCTAGACCGTAAACCAGCTTGGGAATGAACTGGTCGACACCATACTAAGAAAAGAGTGCATTTTTTCACTTTACTGCGAGAGGTGACACTTCCTTATAAGATGCGCTTGAACTCTGAACTCAAAATGGCCGAACCATAATGGCTGAAGCGCGTCACGTGATGAAACAAGTATGGCGTCTGATTACCATATTTGATGTCTGTAGTCGTGGTCGCAATTGCAAAATACCTCCTGTGAAGCCGTTTTCAAAGAATTCTGCTAAAAATCTGCGCGAAAATGTGCACAACAACTTGCAAAAGCACGGAAGAATCGTCGAATTGAAGGTGAAGTCAGCAAAAAGCCAAACTGGTACATTTCTAGCGAGCCTGTTTTAAACAGTGCTGTGTTTAGTGCTTTGACCCATCCAGTGTAGATGAAAATCAACTTCACAGTGCTGACAGCAGTGATATTCTCCAGAAAAGAACAAGACTCAATAGAATAAAGAAAGCTATGAACAATTTTTCTGTGTGTGGTTCTACATTCGTCAGTAGCTGACAGTTCAAGTTCTGCTCGTGAACGAGTGTGTAGGCCTAGTACATCAGTGAAAGCTCATAAACGAGCTATTGTTGATTTAGTGCTGCTTGACACACTGATCGCTACTCTGAGCTGTCCATTGTGCGAGAGCAGTGATATGTCCTGTAAGACAGGCACACAGTAGTCAGCTCAGTCAGTGTAGCTTCACACACAGCTGATGATGAGGGGAGAAAGAGCCTACACCATGAACAAACAAGCTGTGTGTGTGTGCATAGATGCCTGTGTGATGTCTACCTACCGCCAGGCTGGCAACACTGTGGGAAAAAGACCAACCTGCATACCAAACACCTTCCATATATTGTGATAACAATTTCAGTGGTAAGTATCTTCAGATTTTTGTGTGTGTGTGTGTGTGTGTGTGTGTGTGTGTGTGTGTGTGTGTGTGTGTGTGTGTGTGTGTGTGAGTGAGAGATATTTTTGTTCCAAACTTTTCCCTATTATGAGTATGAACAATACTTACCTACATAAGTGCAAGCATGGCAAAATTTCATGCTCACTTTCAGTTTCAGTTTCATCAAGGAGGCGTCACTGCGTGTGGACTAGTCCATATATGCTACACCACAACCGCTAAGTTTTGAGACCACACTATGCATGATCTTAAGCTAATGGATAAATGAATTAACAATTAAGATGAGACAATTGAAGAAGAGGGTCTCATGCCACAACACTTAACAGATGTCTGACCTATGCATTAGCCCAGTGCGTTCAACACACCTTGACCGCCTCCCTAAGATTGGGTTCACTTTTTCCCTTGTATGTGTGTGTAGTGAATGTAAATGTGTGTGTGTGTGTGTGTGTGTGTGTGAGTGGATGTGTAGGCATGCGCCTATGTGTGTGTGTGTGTGTGTGTGTGTGTGTGTGTGTGTGTGTGTGTGTGTGTGTGTGCTCGCACATGTGTGTCCGCATGTAAGTGCGCGTGTGTGTGCATGTGCAGAAGTGCGTATGCACGTGTGTGTGTGTGTGTGTGTGTGTGTGTGTGTGTGTGTGTGTGTGTGTGTGTGTGTGTGTGTGATTTGTGGGTTTGTGAGAGCAGACACACGTATCCGCATATTGTATGTGTACATATATATATATATATATATATATATATATATATATATATATATATATATATATATATATATACATATATATACAATGAAACATAAATTCGAAGGATAAGTACCGAGCACCATTCCAGCAACTTACAGAGCAGCTAGGTGTTGCAATGACTGCTAGAAATATTGAATTATAAACAAAGCTTGCTCTTATGTCTCAGATTATAGAAATAGGGGGGTGATAAGCCTTCATATGTGCAGTGGTATATGATTCTGCCTAACTGACAGATTGTTTCATTGTAATTTAGTCCCTTGTGGATTCATTCCAAGAACTGGCCCTCAGCACTTGTGTCTTAAGAGGTTATCTTTTTATATTTTCTACTTTTTCACAAGAAAATGTAGCTTGTTTTGCTCTTTCATGATTTTCTTTTGCTTCTTAGGTGGCACCTTTAGTTAGTTTTTTTTGAAAACTCAACAACATACTATGGTATTGCACACCAGCCTTTTTCTGGTATAGCATTCTTCTTTAAAACCGAAAAGGCAGAGGAGTCAAATTACCCACTTTCCGCGGTCACTGAGGAGAAACAATCAGGTTTCGAAATACCGGTATCTGACCAGGAGTTATATGTTAGTGAGCTTTCTCCCCATTGGAGATGGTCTCCCTCTTTGGAGACTATAAGCTTGCTGAAGGTTCATTTTGAGAAGCATTTATTTATTCCCCATTCACATATGTGTGTGTGTGTGTGTGTGTGTGTGTGTGTGTGTGTGTGTGTGCGTGAGTGTGTGTGTGTGTATCGAGGGTTGACTACCAGAACCAAGTATCTCAATGTACAGAAAGTTTACAGGAAACCCATTTTTAAACTTTCAGCCACTTTAGCATGAAAACAAATTAAGTTAGCGCCTCGAAACTTTTACACAAATAAATCAATATCATTTCTGCTGAAAGCATTTTCTTGAACGTGCATTTATCTCTTGTACTAAGTTTTAAACAGTACAATTAGAGACGTGCATAAGATGCTTGGTTTTTGAACGTTGAAAGTGCTGTGATCAAGACAACCAGAAACCAGTATCTCAAAGATACGAGGTTTTGCCAAACCCTTACTGGAGGCATTTCCACCAGTTGAGACAACAAGAACAAAGTGACTGATGATACTTGGTTTTCACAAGCTTAAAGCGCCAAGAGCTAGGACAACCAGAAACCAATATCTCAAAGTACTGGGTTTTGGGAAAAAAATTGTACATAAAGCATTTCCTCAGAATGTAATTACAAGAACATCGTATTTTGATGTACTGGACCTTGTAGGTACATGAAAGACATCACTCTTTAACAAATAGGACTGCCTAAATCGAGTTTTGTTTTTTTGTTTTGTTTTTGTTCTGTTTTTTTTTTTTTTTTTGTTTTGTTTTGTTTTGTTTTGTTTTGTTTTTGTTTTTTTGGTTTGATTTTTTTTTTGTTCTACTGGGATTAATAGTCACAAATGTACTGGTCAGACCTTGAGTGCCTACATAACATTGCCTGTCTTTTTATGTATGTGTGTAGTGAATGTGCACATGTGTGTGTGTGTGTGTGTGTGTGTGTGTGTGTGTGTGTGTGTGTGTGTGTGGATGTGTGGGCATGGGCCCATGTGTGTGCGCGTCCACATGTGTGTGTGTGTGTGTGTGTGTGTGTGTGTGTGTGTGTGTGTGTGTGTGTGAGCGCATTTGTTTGTGTATGTGTGTACGCATGTGTGTGTGTGTGTGTGTGTGTGCGCGCGCGCGCGCGCGCGCTCCCGCACCCGCGTGAGTGTGTGCGTGCACATATGTGTGTGTGTGTGTGTGTGTGTGTGCCTGCATATATGTGTGTGTCTGTGTGTCTGTGTGCAGTAGTGCACGTGCGTGTGCATAGGCATGGTTTGTGTGTGTGTGTGTTGTGTGTGTGTGTGTGTGTGTGTGTGTGTGTGAGAGAGTGTGAGAGAGAGAGAGAGAGAGAGAGAGAGAGAGAGAGAGAGAGAATTTGGTTTTATTTGTTTGTCTGTGAGTGCATTATGTGCGTGCACGCATACGTGTGAGTAGGGAGAAGGGAAAAATGTGGGTCTTATGCATAACTGTACATTTCACTGTACATAGACTGATACTTCTTTTGCTTAATGTACAACTGGTATGCAGTATATCGGTAGCAGCAATGAATTCTGGCTGGTAATATAAGGAACAACCATGGACAAGAATTAGAATACCAAATTTCACAATTAAGACTTTTTTTTGTCCAGTATAGTAGCAAATGTAATTCTGTTAGAAATAGTAATAACATCTTAAATATTGTTGATTGATATTTTATGTATGAGTCACGTAGAACAATACATCAATACATCAGAGCTACGACCAAATATCTATGAATGAGGCATTTTGAAGGAATGACAATTTAAGT
>JADBJO010009540.1:80000-82456 GCA_016801955.1 Conus betulinus | reverse complement strand
CCCCTTTTCTTTCTCCTAATTCTTCTCTCCTTTGTTCTGTGTTTCCTCCTCTTTCTCCCTCCCTCCCTTTTCCTTCCCCATTACTCTCTTCTCCTTCATCTTCTTGCCAAACTGCTTCTTTTCCTTCAGGACTGAAAGGAGGAAAAGCATGAGGTTGGAGGACAAGGGTGGGATGAAAAGGGGTGGGATTATTGGCTGAAGACTGATTCTTCTGTATGCACCTCCATCCCCCACTTCCCTCAACCCCCTTTTGAGGCAGACATGTCCACGAAGTCCCGCACTAATACTGACTACCTTCAGCCGGCAGCTTTGTTATAGTTTTGCTTCACGAATCGTTGCGCATATTCTACTACCAATTGTCTGTAAGCAGTTTTTTCGAGCAGAACGACACATACCATGTTGAGAGATACAATCAGACATACAAAAGTTTCGCAAGGACACGAAAAACGGCACTGAAACCCAAGGACCACTTCCCCAACAGCAGTCAACATCGTAAATTACAAATTCCGTTTCACTAATACACAGATCTTGAATCGGCAGTCACCTCAATGCATGACTGTCAGAATACAGCAATAAGCAAGACAAAGGCTCACTACCACCACGCACTTTCCTTCATCTCCATGTCCTCCCTCTTCCCCTCTAGGAGAAAAAAAAATCGGTCACTGATACTCTTCAGATATGGACACTGTCGTATTCATTACCCCTATGTCTGTAAATGGGGGCGGGATGAGGGAAACGGGGGGGTGAAAAACTAGAAGGCAACAACAAATGAGTGAACTATCAAAAATTATCTGAATTTGAATGGCGGTCAACGCGAGCAAGTGATATGAGCAAATGTGCTCCTCTTCTCATCTTCCCCTTCCCTCTCTCCTCTTCTTCTTCTTCTGCATCCACTTTCTTCTGCTTTTACACATTTCATCCCAGGCCAGTCAAATGCGTCTGAAAAGATGAAGTCGGGAAGAATGAAAAAGAACAGCCACACATCAGTGAACTATCAAAAGTTATGTGAAATCGCACTGGTTACACACACTATACCACAAAGGCTTGTAAGTGGATCTTTCTTCCTCTTTTCTTTTCCCTCTGTCCCTCTTCTCCTCCTCCTCTCTTTTCCAACTTTTTTTTTTTATTGCTCCTCTTCCTCTTTCTTTGTTTTCCTTATTCTCCTCCTCCACCTCATTCTTTTGTCTCCTTTTCATCCTTTCGAATCTTCCTCGCCCTTCTTTTCATCTCCCATCCCCCCCCCCCCCCCCCCCCCCCCCCCCCCCCATTCCCCCCCCCCCCCCCCCCCCCCCCCCCCCACCCCACCCCCATTCTCCCTCACCCCTTCCCCACCCCTTCCCCTTCCTTTCTGACAGAGATCTATGAAAAAACTCTCACCAGTACTAACTGCCTCCTGCCAGTAATTTTCTTTGCCAGTGCGCTTCGTGGACCGTTGTCCACACTGGTGTAATCCGTCGATAACAAACAAGTTTCCCGGTGGAACTGCGTCTTACCATGGCCACAGATACAATGTTATCACAGAACTTTGGGGGTAAAAGGTCCTATGGCACTAAGATAGAAAGGACTGAACATTATCAGTTACGACACACATGTTCCAGCACTGGACAGATTATGGATTCTTCTGTCACTACGCTCAGTATTGTCAGCAAAGAGCAATATTAACTGAAAGCAAGACGAAAGCTCACCTACCACAGTGAACATCACATCTCAAGCGGAAAAAAAAAATTCTTCACCGATATTTCGCAGAGAAGACAATGTGTGAACTACTTAGCATATTTTGTTCCTTTCATGAGACGTCTGCAACGGAGGCGTCTGAAAGTTTAAAAACAAATAACTAATGAATGAATGGAACTGGGTGAAAAAGAAAGTAAGACGGCAGCGACGTGTGGGTGAACTATCGAAGAGTGATCTGAATCTGAATCTCTGTCAAGGCCAGCAAGTGATGTAAGCAGATCGATCTTCCTCTTATCCTCCTTCTCCTTCTTTTTTTCTTCTCATTTTCCTTCTTCGTCCTCCTACCTTCTCTTAATTCTGCTATGTCGTATCTGTCACAGCCCATTTCCAGACGTCTGTAAGGAGGGAACCGCGGACAAAGAGATAAAACAAGAGGCCAGCGATACGTGAGCGAACCAACAAAGATAATTTGAATCCAGCTGGCTATCAGTGCTCTTTACCACCATGTAATACGAGTCGATCTTCTTTCTTTTTTTTTTTTTTCTCTTCTCTTTTTTTTCTCACCCTTTCTTCTTGTGTTTGCTCTCTCTCTCTCTCTCTCTCTCTCTCTCTCTCTCTCTCTCTCTCTCTCTCTCTCTCTCTCTCTCTCTCTCCTTCCACTCCTTTCTGCTTCACTTCTCCTTGACCACCTTTTTTCTTCCTCTTGATTTTTCTTCTTCGCACCCCTTCTGATCCTCTTTCACACTCCGTATTCTTTTACTTTAAAAGCTTTTACAGAGAAG